>JAWQUT010000045.1:2612104-2626156 GCA_033807755.1 Ellobium chinense | reverse complement strand
CACACACACACACACACACACACACACACACACACACACACACACACACACACACACACACACACACACACACACACACACACACACACACTTTGCCGGTCAATGAGATTTGGTATTTTAAAGGCTCGCCCGTTGTATAACATGGGAAGGAAAGATAGTCTATGATGGGACACTTTAGTAATTTGAATTCAGTTCCACGCATCACATCGGAGCGCTATTTTTCAGAGTGTAAAACATTTCATACTGCATGGAAAATTTGCCAGAAAACCAATTTGTTTGTCCCTCCGAATGTTAGCGTAAAGAAAATTGATATAAACAAACCCATCTGATTCGAAGCCGAGTCCACCGTCATTTATAGGGTGGGTGTATGTTTGTGTGTGTGGGAGGAAAGTGGAGGGGGGGGGNGTGGGAGGAAAGTGGGGGGGGGGGGAGGGGGGTGCTTGCCATGAGCCTAGAAGGATTGGATGGCGCAGCTTTAAGCATTTGAATAATATCAGTTATTAATAACAAGCAATAATATCAGTTATCAATAACAAGCAATAATATCAGTTACTAATAACAAGCAATAATATCATTTAATAATAACAAGCAATAATATCAGTTATTAATAACAAGCAATAATATCAGTTATCAATAACAAGCAATAATATCAGTTATTAATAGCAAGCCGAGGTGTGTCAGCCTTGCCGGAAAAGGAGTGGAAGGGAAGGATACCAGATGCCTACTGAACTTATTTTTATTCTGTGTGTCTCGCCACCTCCTCTCCCTTTCCTCCACTCCTCTCCACCCTGGCAAAACAACAATTGTAATTCCCACTGATAAATCCTTACGCGCACTCAAATTTTGATGACGTCATCTGCCAACGAAATTTCGCTTCGTTTCAGAACAGAGATTAGCAATAGTCAAGCCGTAGAGGGACCGGAAACTCTTACAAATATTTTTTTCTTAATTCATCTATTCCAGACTGCGAGATCGAAGGCCGTCATGATGACCGATGTATCCTTTTGTATCCTCACGCCAAATTTGAAATCTGTAGCTATGGTAGTTTTTCCGGAAAAGTGACACGTCATGTGTTTCCATGTTGCTAAATATACACTGCAGGCTAAATACTCTTCCGGTAATATAACACCAGCGGAGTCAGAATGCATGGAGGAGAGGAGGGGAAAGAACTCGTATAGCCCAAGGGACATCTGCTCGAGTGGAAGGAGACACAAAGGGGTTTCTTCTGAGCTTTCTGTACTCGTACAGTGAATGCTCATTAGTGAACATCCTGGCCACTGACCTTTGACCTATGACCTCCTCCCCCCTTTTGCCGGTCATTGACATTATACATGTACTTGAAACATGACTTATATAATATGTTACATACTGTCGAATCTGCCTAGTCACAATCCCCTCGTGTGCATGGAAAAATTACGGTTAAAAGGAGTTGGAATTATCCACTGATTTTTAAATAGAAATAGAACATTTTGTTATTAAAGGGAAATTAAGCGGAAGTTGTAATTATGCGGACTGCGATTATGCGGAATCAAATGTTTAACAATCCGACACAACAACAACAACAACAACAACAACAACAACAACAACAACAACAACAACAACAACACAACAGCAACAACAACAACAACAACGAAAAAGTCGCTGTATAATCGCAGATTACTGTAAAGCACCCTCTGCATGCTTTCAAAGAATTATAGTTATGCCGAGGCTGATTCTGCTTTTAACAGTTATTGACAGTTGCATACAAAAAGCTGTGTAAAAATAGAGGTACACGTATTTGTTTAGGGGAGAGGTTTGAACAAGCCGAGAGAAGCGAAATGGGTGTGAAGAGGAACATTCAAACACTAATACACGGGAACCTCGTTAACACAAACATTGCTCAATATAAAACCAACCCTGCATAACACACTTCCATTCAGCAGTCTCGTTGCCCTCTCCTTACAAAAAGCACCCTAGATACCGAAAAACTTCTGGTAACACGCTCCCCCAAAAGACTTGGTCTGAAAGATGTCTGTGATGTCAAGACTTCCAATCTAAATAGCTAAATCCATGTCCACGTGCGTAAAAATGAGCATCAGTAAATTATGTGTTTATGTTTATACCTTTAATCACGTATTATGATGTTGACTAAAGTACATCACCAGCTTCCTACAGTGGGTTTACAATGCTTACTGCGCGTGTTTACAGGCACGGTGTGGCGCTGTTAAAATGGGTTAATATGAAAGTGATGTTCTAGGAAAATGAATGCACGTAATAACGCGTTGAAGCTGGTTGATTGAAGATGTGCAGTTTCTCAAGCTCTGTCGAATTTGACGCAAATGCACATTTTTGACAGACATTACTAAAGCATTCAGGGTCAAAGGTCAGAGACATCTGGAAAGCTGATTGAGTAGTTTTTGTTGATGTGTAAGGTTGTTTTTCGAGAAATACAAAAATAGGTTAAATACGGAGTTTACGTTCATTTTGAGCAGGTATGAAGATGCCAAATAGTCCCTATAAAATCAAATAACTGGCCTGGGGTGGGGTGAAAGAGGTTGTATTTGAATTTCAATGGCTTAGATAGGTGCAAATACATTTATAGATTCAGAATAGGTGAGGTTTAGCCACCCATGTATTATTAACTTATTGGTTGTTGGTGGGTAAGGTTACCCTGTTTACTGAGTAAAAAGGGTTAACAAAATATGAGGTAGCCTGCTTCACAGCTAGTTAAGTGGCGTTCTTCTTTGTGTCAAAATTTGGAAGAAGAGCTATACAACATGTTTAGAAAATATTTTGGCATAGGACCCTTGGATAATTTAATGAGAGGTGTAAAACTTCTATAGCCAACAATGACAAAAAAAAAAAAAAAACCCCAAAACATTGGCATCTTCTTACCTACAGCATTCACTAATTCTTTTACTCATCGACCGCTTGGTGAGCAAAACCGAATAACAATGACGTAGGAAGGTGTGTTCTGTGTCCTCTCCAGATTTTAAAGAACTGGATGGCCTAATTTTATGAAACTAATCCCTCTCACAACCCCCGCTGTTTTTGCGTTGGTTGTATTTATTGTCTCAATCAAGCCATTGTTGTTTGGCGAGTTCCTCACGGAAACAGCGTAAAACCAAGCCAATGGGAGCTTGTAAGAGAGACCAAAAGAAAAAAAACAGGTGAAGATGGTTTTAAAAATTACTATTAGGAGATTCTGCATTGGAAGTCTCCACATTAAGCATACTGGCAGTAGGGGGACTATAAATACCTAAGATAACCAACAAACTACTGTATTTTTTTCATCGCATAATTATCCTTGTGCTGCTCCTCCCTCTCTTCTTCTGGAACCAGTCTTGTTTCTTTTTCTTCTATCACATTGGCCATATCAACTATTTGACAATCATAGCTGCGACTCCTAGAAATTTTTAAATTGACCTAATGCAACTGAACTTTTCTAGAAGTGCAAAATATGTGAAAATGTAGTGAAAAGTTAAGTGCACAAATAAGTACTTTATTTTAATTATTTTATTTGGAAGGTTTGGTTCACTATTTAGGCATATGATACTATTTAATATTGTTTTAATGTAAAGCAAAAAGAAAAATAAAAAAAATTAACAATCAGCTTACTAAATTCTACCCTAAATTCAGTCTAACCATTACCCTAAGCACAAGCAATCCGTCGGCTGTATGGCGAAATAGCCGATCACTAAAAAACTCACTTTTAAGATATAGCTATTTGAAAATTTCGGACTGTTTGGATTTGAAATATCTTGCACACTTGTGCACTTGCGATGACTTAATTCATATATCTACAAAGCCTGTAAATTTGTTATTAGAATACAATATTTTTAAGGTCTTTGTGACATTATGTATTTGAATAAATCTTGCAGAGAAACTCCATTGAGTTTGCCGTCAGACCGCTCAGTGCTCGTTATCGATAGGCCGGTTCACCATGCAAACATATCCGCCTTTGACCTTTTGCACACTTTCTAAGTTTATCATTTCAGGCCTAGGCCTAACACGAATTCGCTGCGCGTAGGAGGGGGGCTTTGACCTTACGCAGTGATAAGACTCATGCCCCAGTGTTGCCAGGTTGGTTACTTTATAGCCAAACGTGGCTATGTTTTGAAGGCCTTAGCGAGAAACTTTTGCCCGTGACGGGTTGGCTTTTTTGTGTCTATTTTCTGGCAGGATGACCTATCAGATTAATAATCAACTAAAACATCACGAAAATCAAACATTTTTCACTGAAAAAAAATATAGGCCTATATAAATAAGAAACAAAGGAAAAGTTCTAGGCCTGTGGCATGCTGGTCTCAAAACCAGAGACACTAGGTTTGTTGACAGGTATTGCCCAGTTTCATTATTGACACTTGAGATCGGCTACTTGGATGGTCAGGGCTGTTGTAAAATCAAGGTAATGTTTTTTATTTAGATTATCACTGGTTGTCTGTCTTATAAATGGATTTTTCCCGCACGGTCAGCGGCCCGGTGCCTGATGCTTACTGCCAAAACACCGTTTTATTAGAAACAACATCCTTCTTCACCATCACTGTAGCATATCCACAGGAATCAGTAACCTCCAGGTTCTCGCACCATGGCCTTCTCTGTTCTGTCAGTAGCTATTCGTCTCGCCATAACGAGATTCCTTCAACCAGTCACTGATTTATTGTTCCCATTCCTCTTTTTCCAGCCACCATTTCTGCTAGCTATTGTGACCATTTCTAATGTCTGATGCCTTCCCATATGACCAAAAAAAAAAATCACAAAGTTTTATGTCATGAATTTAGATCTATTATTTCTTAGCATTTTGGCTATTTTTCGGCTTCGATTTAGCTATTTTTTCGCATTTTTTTTTCACCCTTCATTGGCAGTTTCTCAATTTGAGACCTGGCAACACGGCAAGTGCTAAGCAGACGATACATCCAACTTTAGTTTCATGTCTACCGGTGTTAGTCTAATCCGATTCAAAGAAAGTGGTTTGTGAATGAGGAATTATTCAGCTTCGCATTTAGAGCCTGGCCTAATGTCCCCTCTGTGTTAGTGTGCTGTGCATTGATCTAGACTAGTCTAAATGTTTTGTATGCTGAAAAATGTGTCATCGGTTGTTAGGCCGGCAGAAATGTTGAGGTGTTGTCTGCAGTCTGTGTGCATAGCCGCGAGTTCCGACATAGACTAGACTAGGTCTTGTCTAGGCCTAGACTCTAGACTAGCTCTGCAGTAGGCTAGGCTTGCCGAGAAAGTTCATGCGTTTTGCTGTGACAAGCGAAGAAGATCTAGATCTAGACTAGATCTAGACTAGATAGGCCTATTGCATCTGTGATGGCTTGATACAGGTGCAGACAACATCCTACAACAGGATAACGTTTTTATTTTCCTGGTCAGTAGAAGTATACAAAAACTGGACAGACAAACTTGCCTTCTTTGATCTTGATTTGGCAGAACTAGACTAGTCTAGATTATCAGCATCAGCGCCTCTATTTAGTTGAAGGTCTAGACGGTAAACAGGGCACGGCCCATTTTTGAAGCATGCCAAGGCCCGTTATGAACTGAACGATTGTGGGTGTCGAATTAGTAAGACACAGCCTAGGCTAGATAGTCTATTTGTGTAAGATTTGGAACCTGTAGGTCAGGCTCACCTCAGGTGTTACAATGTTTACAGTATGTTAGACTGGTTTTAGGTTCACGAAGAAGAGCAGCATAAATTATCAAGACTAGTCTAGATCTAGACTAGACGTCAAGGTCTACATACAGAGAGTCGCAAAAAAAAAACCCAAACAAGGATACCCACCAAAAACGTAATATCTCCTACAAAAATAAAAAAAAATATCTTGAAATTTTGTACACTTAAAATGTGTCCGAAGAGCTAGTCTACCATTTGTCAAAATTTCATGAAAATGCGCACCAGATTACGCATTTTATGTCATTTTGAAATATAACTTACATCTGAATCCCCTCGACTATTTTTCTGTGGGGGCCAAAGGAGAGCCTTTCAGCGGCACAGGCCGTGGTTGCAACAGGATGGGGCCACGCCCCATACGGCTCAGACTCAAAGGACCCTTCAATGGTTGCCAGAAAAATTCGAGGACACACTGATCAGCCGACGAACACCAGTGAAATGGTCCCCCCACAGCCCAGATCTGAATCCCCTCGACATTTTTTTCTGGTTTTTTTTTTTGCTGATTTTATGACGTTTCACACATATGCGTCATTTTTTCAACTTGATGTCGTTTTTGAAAAACGTCATAAAGACAGGAATTTTCAATAGACTATTTTATTCAAACTGTCTACGATTGTGTTTCATTAGACATTTAAAACATATTATACAGTTTCATGTGATTTCATAAAAAATTGTGGGAGTTATTACATTTTTGGTTGATATCTTTTTTTTTTTTTGCGATACATGGTATGTTCTTCAAGAGATATGAAAATAGGACTCTAAAAATAGGCCTATTTTTCTGGCCCATTAGAACAGCAAATAGACTAGATATAGACCTAGATACAGTACAAGAATGGGACGGTGAGCACATAAGGTTAAGGAGCCTCTCACAGTTTCAAATAATTATTAGCAGTGCTTTTGTTTTTTTTTTCCCAATAGGCTCATGTAGTCGATTAGAATCTAATCAGAAGCAGAAATCAGATACAGAATGTTGAAAATGATGGCAAGATTGACATAAATCTATTTCAGCATCATCACACAATATCATTCAGAAAGCAACTAGATCAGGCAAATATAGTTACGGTAATGATATAATGCTGAAGGCATGGTGAGAATAGAAATTCACAGTACGGTGTTTACATAGCCTGTAAGGACAAGCAGAACATACTACTGTGTGATAAACTAATCCAGTTGACTGCTAGCAACATTCTATCACATAGCTTTTCATTATGATAAATGATACCTGCTGCATGTAGCCTAGGTAATCTTCAGTGTTTTTCACTGATTAATAGAATAGTCTGCCTCATAAATGATGCAAGATAGTCTATTTATTATTGGTTAATCTTCCCATTCAAGAAGTTATTGCTAGATCTATGACTCATGTAAATTCAAGAATTTATTGATACCAGGCTCATTAAAATTCCATCTTTCTCAAAATTTAGCATATAACCAATGAGTATGCTATGAAGACTTTCATGGGGAGGGGAGTGTTTACTTAAATACTAATAATAAAAACACATGTATTAATATGGTTGCAATTTTTATATATATTCAAACCTGGATCTAAAAAGCCAGTGTTGTACGTTAGGCAGTGGTTGGGAGATTGCCTGCATTTTTTCCTTACAAATAATGAGTTCTTCATTGGAGAAGATGCAATGTGATGGTTTCAAAGTACTATTATAAAGTTGCCATCTTTAACTGTTTATTTGTGCTGAAAGAAAACAAATAAGTGAACAGTCTTGATAACAAAATGGCGGGACTGATTTGATCGCAGACTCTGGATTATATGTATGTGATATTCACAATGGAGTTGGTGAACTTAAAGGTAGGCCCAATGTTGTTTGTGAGCATGTGAGTTGAAGCATGGTAGTCACAGTGAAATTGTGCTGGACTGATAGTTAGATTGGGTTGCTGCATTTTATCTGTGGGAAGAGCTTCATGTTCATCTATTCCCACAGTGGCTGAGGTTCAGGCCACTTAAAGATCATGATTATCATCAGCGCACACGTTGTGTTGTTGAATGTTAGAAGATTTTTTTTTCTTTTGTGCAGCTGAAGAGTTAAAATTATGGTGTTTTTGGAGACTATTCATTTTTGTGTCCAGTTAGGCCTACTCTCATCATCTCCCTAGCCTGAATTTCCACAATAGACAAAGCTGCGTTCATGTCCTCTCTCATGTTCTCTTTCCCTCTCTCAGTCGTAATCTTTGCCTCCATTTCCAGTGTTGTCATAGCCTCAGCTGCCACCAAACGATCTGCTGTTAATTTTGTTTTTGTCAGCGATAGGCCTATATAACAAAAAAAAGTGCACCTTAGGGACATGTATTACTCCGCATAATTTACTGAACTGTCTACCACAAATTAGAATGCGGTAAAACTGTTATAATTTGATTAAAACACGGAAGCGAGGCCAACTCTTGTTACAGTCATGTTTATTCATTTCATGCGTCGAGTAATTTATTTGACTCTTTAATAATTGTAATGTCTTTAAGCAACATATAAAGAAGTTTCAAGTACAGTTTCAGAGGGCTTAAAAAGAGTGTCCAGATAATTTGACCTCAGAATCTAATGATGTAGCAAAAAAATCAGAATGACAGCCCTGCTGGCTATTGATCTTGCCGCTATTTCCCTCTCCCCCTCCAATCTTAATCCTCATGTTCGATTACTACTCCAGCACCAGTTCTACACTCGGTATCGACTGCCATTATGAACTAAACTGGTCGTAAACCCTGGTTTTCACAATAAATCAATTTCGATTTCACCGTGCAAGCTGTGATTAAATTACCTGAACCTTTACATTGATACTGCTGTGATGTAGATTAGACCAGGAAGGTCAGATTTAGCCACCCTTATACTAGGTGAATGCATGGAAATGATTAATTCCCTTGCTTGTCTCTTACCTCCGGCATGTAAGCAGAGGTGGTTAACAGTTAGCTCTGTATAGAGTTGTAAACCAAGGTCATCGGAAAGTTAAAAAAAAGTACTGTTTCCATTGTCTCTAACCCCCGGTGAATATGCGTCTTCAGCTTTGAACAAACTTTCCATTAGGCTTTTTTTCTGGCAAGATCCGGTGTCTTGACATTTATTACTTCACAGATGTATTTAATAACGCATGTTTGACGACAGTAAACTGTTTTGAGTAAATTGCCGTGAACTTTTTATTAAAAATTCAAGACATTTTGAGACGTTTCCTGGACAGCTGAAACTACTAGATAGGGATCCGCAATCTCTCGAAAACACCAATCCCTGGCTTGCATCATCTAGATCTAGACTAGGGATATACGTATATCTTTGGATTAGCTTGGAAGACTCCGAAAAGAGCAGGCCGCTCTATGAAACTGTGAAAATTGCCAAAACACCGACTAATTAAAATATTTCGAAATCTCTTAGCAATGCCTAACGCCTTTAAAAACTTGGACTTCTTATCAAGTGAAATGTCTATATTATAATTATGCCTTGATTAGTTGTGAACAGGTGATATGAAGAGATTCGAAGGATAGTGCATAGACATGGTCTAGGGGCCTTGCTAGGGGCATATAATGAAAAGGGATGTGAGGAGGCATCGAGGTCTAAAAGGAGGTACTTATGTAGTGAAGATATAGCAGTCATGGGATGCAGGTAGAGCTCACTGGGTTGGGGATGGGGTTGGGTGTATGAGGGACCATCTACACGGGGCTCTTCCCCCTTCACCCAACTATTCTGATTTAAGCCGCCTATGATTTGGCACAATAATATACAGTTTAACTAAAGATGCAAGTGCGGAAGAGCTGTTCGTTACTGAAAGTCAAGACTTGCCATTGAAAAACAAAAGCTAAAATTTTACCTGTTTAGCTACGTCAAAACGGAACTCAGACGATTATGAGTGTACAATATTTAGTTACAACATTTCGGGTAATTTTTAGCCTCAGATCAGTGAAAATGAAGGTATAAATAAAAGTGATCAATTGGGCTTCCCAACCTCTTTCTTTGCCCAATTCTTAAGGTTGCAGAGCCTTGGCTAGAGGAAAATAGGGCGTTATCATATTATATCTTAGGAAGAGAGTAAACATTCTGTCCTTTGGACAGATTATGCAGAATGGGCCTTAAATGTATGAACCAGACTGCACATTATTTTGCATTCTTCCTTGATTTTGTAAACTAAACCTGGAGTTTGGGTCATTTACTTCGGTCTCGTGTGGCCTTCTGTCGTTAAGGAAACTAGTTGGCACGCTTACGTCTGTCAGTGTATCGGTTCGTAACTCGAAAACGAGATAAAAGACCTATATTTAAAACATCATTTTTCATAAGTTCATTGAATGCTGCAAACTATTTATATTTTCGAATTTCTTGTAAGGAAAACCGGATAGGCTGTTATGGGTTTCGCACAGCAGTCACTGAAACTGTACGTGAATTTTGTAATAAGCTATATATGGAAACTGCACTGAGTATTGATTAACAGGACAGGAATGTAATGGGTTGCTTAGATTACCGAGCTTTGGGATGTTAGATTCAAGGAACCACTGTCAGATCAAAAGCAGTGTATTAAATTTCCGGGTTACCTAAGTGTGACACATCGTAAGGGGTCGCGAGCTGGAAAGGGGTGCGGGTAAGGATGGGGATGCACGAACTCATATGGGAACTATGGAAACCAGTCTCCCATTTTCTTTTCGTTGGTTGTTTCATTTCATGGGTAGAAAATAAAACTTTTGTTGATCGAAACGGTGAAAGAAAGGGGGAAAAACCCAAAGAACTCGACGTGTTTTTTTCGAGTGCTGCTAATCTAGCACTTCGGTGGTGTGCAAATTAACACTGCGTTATCGCAAGCCCACAGGGCCGTAGGAAAAGTGATTTTTTGACAATAAAGTCTTTTTGTTATGCGGAAACGATTGCAGTTTAGAGGAAGTTGCGATTATTCGAACTGCCAATAAAGCGGATCATAATAAGATCAAAGTCGACTCCGAATAGTCGCTATCTTTCTAAAGCATGTAATAAAAGAATAATAATAATAAAAAAGGGAGTCCGATGCGATTATCTAGTAACCTATTTATGAAAAAAATGTACAGCATTTCGCTACCCGGAAAATGTTGCACGTACAGGGAAATTGCGATTAAAACGAGTTGACAGTAATTGAAAAAGAAAAAAAAAAGGTCTCCTCCCATTCCGAATGCTATTCCCTCATTCAGTGTTGCAGAGCTCAGAGTGTTTACACACTTTTGATGAGAGAGTCCTTACTCTGATGGAATGAGCTTTCTAGAGCCTGTTTTCATCTTTTTTGAGGAAGACCCGGCCAAAAAGTAATCGATTACCCGGATCCGATATTTTTCTACTTTACCCGAACCCAGGATTACTTCTTCTATCAGGATCCGGAGATGAGATGTTGGAGAGCTAATTATGCCTTCCTTATGTGGGCTTGAAACAGTCGAATACGTCATATAATTACCAGAAAGCCATAGGAAGATGTCCGTTGCAGCACACCATAAACCATAATCATACTAGATCTCCGCCATGAACGGGCGGATATCCGTATCGTTCGTATAGCGGGACGACAGGCCTTGCCTGCTGTTTGTCTCCCCAGCTTGGAGATTATTATACCCGAAAAATTCCCCGGGTCCCGAGACCCGAAGTTCTGACGATTACTACAATATTACCTGCGATTACTTTTATCTAGATTGGGTTTGGCGCAGACCTCTTTCTCAGTAACGGTAATGACTACGTTCATCGCCTACTCTCAGCTGTCGTGCCTTACAGAGGTGTAGACAAGCAGTGATAGGGGTTGTGCTTGTGCCCCTTTCAGAAGCCTCCTCCCCTAAAGGTTAACAACCGTCTTCCCAAAAAACTGACCATGCTGACTTAACCCAACTTTGAACTTGGCCGGTCCTATGCGAAGACCGACGATAAGCTTCTAGCTTGTTTTTTTCATCCTTCGTGCATCGTCATGGTCTGAGCACCAACCCGTCCCACAACAGACAATGAACTCTTTCACGTGACGCTGCCCCAACCAAGGACATCTTTTGTTATGGAGCCAATTTATAGCTGTCACAGAACTGAGACCCGTTCCCTTCCTTTTTGAGCCTTGGGATTGTTTTCTTTTGCGTTTCATCCAAGTAAGTCTCAATTTCCCCAACAACTAACTGCAACCCCCTCCACCCAACGTGCCTCCTTTCCAAGTCAACTTTCTTTGGGCATAGATCGGCTCAGAAGCGTCTGGAAGGAATGGGAGTTTGCTTTATGTCGCATCCCCTCCAAATAAAGTGGTCAACAAGTCCCAAGGAGTAGAGGAAAGCTTCTTTGGCCGTCTTTGGTACAGATCTGCAAATCAACTTTCTGCTTTACTTTCGATTTCAGGTCTTGCAACCAAGAGGAATGTTATGTATTTAGCTCTTCGGTTATTTTTTATCCCATGCCCTGCACCCACAGGATGATGGTCCTAAGCGCAAATTCAGGCTCAGTGGGTGTTTGTGGCTACTTTGCTTTATTTTGGCTGGAACTTTGGACGTCTATATTTTCGTGAGGATTTTTTGCTTTGTTGTTGGCAGAGATATGCAGAAGCGGAGTAAGCTTTTCTGGGGACTTGCATGCTAATAGCTAATTGGCTGAGCATTTCGGTGATCTTGCTATATTCTATCAATGAGTTGAAAATTTGGGATTCTGATTTATGATCTGCAGGATAGTTACTGGGGTTGCACAGTTTGTGAGCACTGGGCTCCACGGGGGCAGCTAAGACAATTGAACTTATCTCATATTTTGAATTTAATAATCTCTTCATTCGTACCAAAGGTGCACCGTTGAAAGAAGTGTCTGTCATGTGATGACAAGGAGAAACATATTTTGAAATATTCCACTTATCTTTCATGCATTTTTATGCAGTCCCCCTTTATCACGTATTATTTCGCTAGTAATACTTGTACTTCATGTAGTGATGACTAAATACAGTGGAATCTCGATATAAAGTACGCCTTGAGGTATATCTAATATCAAGATACAACTGAATAATCAAATAAAAAATAATAAAAATGAATTTGTGCGTGGGGATTTCATATTTTATTACAAGGTATAATTAATAAATGAGGACTTACTATTGAGGTTCAACTGTGGGAGTATTTGGGGGTGGAAGCAAAGGGTCAGAAGCCCCGTCAGCGTTCGCACCTCTGCCTTCACATTTTCTCCCCTTCATGTCATTTTTCTGAGGGCTGTCCCGTCGCCGCCAGTGATTTATGCTCGTGCTGCTGTTCGAATTAATCTCCATAACTGTTACGTTCCCTCTTTTTTTTATCTTCTCCTATTCTCTTTTCTTCTCTGCTTCCATAATTTAGACTAGCATCACACTGTAGCATCACAGCCGTTCAGTTTAAATTTAGTGTGCGCATCAGGGGATCAGCACGCGCAAGGCTAATCACAGAGCAGATTTTTTTTGTTTTGTGCTTTGTGTTTTTATAGATGTCAGGCCTCAACTTTAGAACAATACTAATAAGAAGCTTAATCTTTGGACAATGCTACCAAAAGAAAGTGGCCTCTATGGGGGGTGAGGAATGGAGGTGGGGGAAGGTAGGGGAGAAGGGATGAGATGGATGGAGTTTTGTAAGGGTCATCTAAAACTTGTGTGTATGTATGATTGTGGGTGGGGGTGGGGATGGGTGGGAGAAGGGGAGGTGGAAGAGGAAGGAGAAGGGGAGGTGGAAGAGGAAGGAGAAGGTTTGGTATCATATGCAAAGTTTGCGAGAGGACTGCAGAGGGAAGGCGTAGGTAAAGGCGGACTGATATATGATTCCCTATGGAGCTCCAAGTAAATATGAAGGGGATATAAAAAAAGACAGCGGTGGTGCGCAACGANGGGGGGGGGGGGTGGTTTGGCACCAAACTTATGACGTGTGAATTGGCAGGGCAATAAAGCAGGTCGAAAATCCAGAAAATCGAGCATAGTAGTATATTATCACGGATGACTGCTCACATTTATGAACACTGAACATGCACAGTCCGTCCCGAAAAAGATTACAGACTCCTAATTGGATGAAAATAGGGTATTATCTTAATTATGCTTTAGGAAGGCCGTAAATTATCTGTCCTTTGGATAGATTTTGCATACTGAGTCCTACATTTGTGAACCAGCCTGCGTTTTCTCCTGATATTGTAACAAAAAACTTGTAGTGTGGGTCACTTATTTCGGCTTCCATGTGGCCTGCTGTGCGGTCAGTGCGGAGCACTTGTTGTTAAGGAAGCGAGTTAGCTTGTTTACGTATTCGATGTATCGGTTCGTAACTCGAAAACGAAATGAAGGATCTATATTTTAAACATCATTTTAAATAAGCTAATTAAATGTTGCAAACTATTACAGAAGACTGAGAAGACTCGTGGTATTTCTTGCAAGTGACCATAGAGAAAGCAAATGATTGGCTCAAAGAGGCAAATCGGATTAGGCTTTTGCAACCAAAACAAAGTGGCTTCTTCG
>JAWQUT010000045.1:2594407-2605462 GCA_033807755.1 Ellobium chinense | reverse complement strand
GTTTCTCTTTCACTCACCCTTAACTGCTGCCAATGACTAATTCATCTTATGAACGGACCACCGTCCTCTCCCCTCTTCAACAATCACTATGTTTCCCCCCTCCACCTTCCCCCCATCCGTGCACCACCCTTCCCCCCATCCCTGTTCACTGAGTACACTTTTGTTACATCACTGTACTTCGCTTCTACGTAAGAGGTCTTAAGTCTGTGATGAAATTTACCAGCCATCAACGAGGTGGGCAGATGGGTTAAGCTTATTCTGAACGCAACCACCAGTATCTTACAGCCAGTCAAAATAAGACGTATGTCGCAAGACAGTGACCTGAAATATATCGGGCTCAGAAGGTGATTTGGGTTAGCTGGTATCAGATTTTTGTTTCACTCAGGAAATCGAGATAAATCATTTATGCACAGGAAACTATTATTTTCGTGAGGAAATTGTTGATAATTTGGATAAATTTGAACTTTCGTGAGGCAAATAAGATGATTTCTGCAATGGAAAATTGTTCTTCAATCGTGGTTTTTTCATTCTTTTTTTTTTTTAACATTGAATGAGGGAGATTTTCTGCCACTTCACTTCTACGGCTATAACTCGGGCCAGAATACTGCTAGCTCCAAAAAAAAAAATGAAAGAACACACACTAAGCTTTTATATCATACCAAGATCATAATTTGGTCAAAAAAGCGACTTAAGTCTTATTTTGACTGGCTGCAAGATAAATAATTGGGAAGCAAACATGGCTTGAAAGGTCGTTGTCCCGATAGGCCCAGGAAGATTTTTAATTGGAAAAAAATTAATTAATGGAATTTCGTGACAAGCAAAGACATATCGACAGGAGAGAGAAACTAGCTAGTGCTGTGGCTTCATTAGCAACGCCTGACGAAATTCCGGTTGTCACCCTTTCCCCTTCCCTCATCCACAGAAACAAGAGAATTGTGGTTTACATCATCAGGAAAGTTTCGTGAAAGAAAAGAAAAAAAAATCGAGATAGAGCAATGCACTTTCTACGTTGGAGATGTTGACAAGGTGGATTTAATGAGCAACTTTGAATTATGGGCAATTCCAGGTCCTTCGGCATAGGGTTTCCCGGTTATGCTGTTTTTTTGTTTTTTTTTATTTTGGTTTGCAACATTATCCCCTCTTCCCTTTCGCTACACTGCTGCTGTAAACACAGGCGTCTCTGGTAGCTCCCTGCATTTCTCATTCTTGGAGCGATCTTGACCTCAGATACACCTCTGACATAAGGCGCTGGCAAATACCACACATTTGGGGTCAAGCTGGACCGACTAAAACCAGCTTGCGAAATGGTCGTAAATACTTTTAATGAGAGGTCAGTTTCCTCGAATTTACCCCGAGACTGACCAGCCACTCACCAGTACCTTCGCTGTGAACCATCGGGTCATTCTACGAAACATGACGGATAAGGTACCTTCAAACCTAAAGCTGCGTCATCAATCAGAGAATACCATGGAACTTAGAAAATTATGCTGCTTTTTGAATATTGTAAAGAACTCCTTTGTTTAGACCACTAGACTTAAGTCTAATCCGGTAAGCTTGTGTCATTTCTGTGTAGAGTGTCGTTAATTTGTGAGTGTGTGCACTCTTTCATATTTTTATCTACTTTTTTATACAATAGTCAAAGCACCTGCAAATTTGCGGGTCATTGTGTGAAGCAAATGACCAACCAGTTACTACAGCATTTATAATGCTTCTTTTATTATTTATCATGCTCAAACAAAGTCCTTGTGTGTAAACATATCGGTTAAACTGAGGGAATATATAACACTCCAAACGACTTTTATTGGCGCCAGCCTCCTTAAAAACCCGCCATTTTCGAGGAATTTGGCCTCAAGATGCTAATTTGGCTGCAGACACCACAATAGGCTACGCAAAAAGAAGTGACGTCATGCGCATATGGATGTCAGAGTTAAAAAATGAAGCCGGTCACTCGGGTGTGTGAAAATCCATTTTGTATAAATTCGGGGGCAGAAGATGAACCATCACTGACCGAAAAAGGACCATCTGCACAGAATTTGTGACTCGCACAGCACATTTGAGCAAAATCGGTTGAGAAGTAAACACACACGGCTGCGTTCAAAGAAAATAATATTTTTTAAATAATATGATTAAGTTTTAAATAAATTTGTTAAACTTGTTGTCATCCGATCGTTACGGTCGGAAGGCAAGCCCCGCCTACAAAATGGCCGTGGATACTGCCTTGATTCAGATGGAACTGATTACATACTTCAAATACTAGAAGATTTTATATCAGTTTCTTATACCATAACGTTCGGAGCAGCAGTAAACTAGCAACCTTCATAGTTTCTGTACGGAATGACGTTTCATTAGTGAAATTCTAAAAATTAGCTCACGAATGTGAAACGTACGACGGAATTTAAATTAGTGAAATGTCCCATCATGTTAGTTCTCTTCTTTTATGCCCTTAGCGGACCTTTAATGTTCATAGGGGACCTTTAATGTTCATTCATCAGAATTATAACAGCAACAGTGTATGTCCTTTCAAACACGCCGAGAAGATTACTTATTGGATTTATGAAACTGATTCCTGCTAAATTATGTATTCGGCTTTGAAAACTGTACTTGAGGTTTTAGGATAAGTATGGTTCACTGTGGTGTGTAGGGCCTGTTGTGCAGAACTTGTTGCTGATTAACAACAACAACAACAACAACAACAACAACATACAACAAAAACATACAACAACGACAGCGACAACAACACTTTTGTTCCCCTTTTAGTTCAAACTTCTTTAAGCTCGAAACGTCAACGGTAACCCAATATTTAGCTCTAAAATAGGACTGAAAGCTCATTGGAAAGCTAATACTATTAATGAAGTCAATACTGACTGTTGCGAAAGTACTTGTACGTCTGTGTGGCTACAGAGACAATAATTTACTCGCTCAAAGAGGTCAATCCGAATTTTAAATAGCCTTCAAATCGTTCTTTTTTTGTTATGATATGAAGATGCCATTGTTTTTGTCACTATTGGCTATATAAGGTTTTACACCTTTTATTAACTTATCCAGGGCGCCCATGCCAGAATACTTTCCAAACTTGTTGTTTGGCCCTTCCTCGGTACCTCCTCCAAATTTTGACACATAGAAAAATGCCACTAAACCATTAAGATTTTGAGAACTTAGACAGTGAAGCAGTCTACCTAATATTTTATGCCTTTTCACAGGGTAATCTTATCCACCTACCAACAATCACAAATTTTATACTTGAGTGGCTAAACCTCACCTGTTCTGAGTCTACAAATGAATGTGCACCTATCTAAGCCTTTGAAATTCAAATCCAACCCCTTTCCCCCTCCCCATGGCCAGTTTTTTTTTTTTTTTATTTTATAGGGACTATTTAAAATTGCATATTTTTATACCAGGTGCTAATGGCATCTTCATACCGTTAACCCAGCTGTTCACTTCCTTATGTTGAATACACATACATAGCCACATCCAAATGTTTTATTTTGTGGTTTCATGCCTTGTTTACGGTAATGATACAACACTTTTCGTGGAATTATCCTCACCGAAAGTTGGCTTAAATCGGTCAGTTTTTTGTTCAGCTGCACCAGACCGGACGTTTATACTGACCATCTGTCTTAAGGTAGCCTCAAGTATCTGTAGGGTCCCGGTGTTGTGTTAATTAAGGCTAGCACTAATGAGTCGCTGGGACAGCCACTGCTGTCTCATCCTCTTAAACCGGAAGCATAGCTCTATTTACTTGACTTATGAAATGACCGACCCGATTTGATAGAAGGGCCATTCCAAGAATCGAGCTCTGCCGTTTATCAAAACTCCGCTTAGTAACAATTCCTGCTCAGAGGCAACATTTTCATGGCTCAAAATAAGGAGTTTTCTATATTAGAAGTACTCGATAGCCGCAACTTCTTTCACTCGCAAGTTTTTTTTTGAGCTCCCGACTAGTTGAGAGTTGAAGGAATTGATAACTCTAATGAGGGAACTTTGCTATTAATTATGCCAAGATTTTTGACACATTCATGTAAACATTCAGTTGTCTTAGATCTCTACCTCGGTATTTGTTGTGGTAGGGTAAATATCTTACTATTAGTCACATAGATGCCAGATTTTATTTCAATTTCATTTCTTGGAGAAGAGTCAGTGAAATGAATTTTATACTTCTTGGCGGAGTAACCACATGCCTCATCACTATTTTTTTTCTTCTTAAAAAAAAAAAAAATTCGGAACTAATCTTCATGATTTAAACATCTACTCGTGTGGAACTGATTTGATCATGGCATGACTTAAACATTTCATCTTTATTTTTTTATTCTGTTTTGAACCAGTGCTTCAATTTCTTCATTATCACGTGATTTTTGACCCATGACTTTTGCTTCTGAACTAACCAGTCAAAATGTCAGGAATATAGGGTTCCAGGGCTGCAGGCGCTGGTACCGATAATTCATTTCAAAGCACAATAAAAAATAGTGACGTTTCAGAGGCAAGGTTAGGACTAGAATTAATGGCAGCGTGAATAAGGCTACTGACCTGATATAACATAGTGATGAACATGTTCTTTCGAAAATTTCTCTCTGCTTTAGGAAGCCACTCTTGGTCGCGGGAGCCAAATTGTACAACCCTCTTTGAGCCGTTTACTAAACTTTCACCTAAAACAACTGGGACGTTCAGAAATGGCCAAGGGTTAGTCCATAGGTCTGGAGTCACTACTGTGCTCAAATTACATGCGGTTTACGGTGAAGGTCCTTCATTTAGAGTTCTCACAATTTCAAGATTAGATGAAAATGGGGCAAAAGTTTTGTCTTTCTTCCCCAGAATACAGGCCTGCACAAATGAAATCGAAAAGCTGCCAACAAGTTTGTTTTTCCTTTCAAAATCCAATGCTGCATCTAGCACTTTTGGGATTATTTTTATACAGTCTGTCCAAAGGGTAAATTTTATATCCTTTTATTTCACTTTGATAATTTTGGATTATGAACCAATCAGGCTTTTGCAACTTCTTTCATCGCTTCTAAGGCTGCAGCGCAGTAACTAATTTTCCTCATTTATTGCATAAGCTAGTAACTTTCTTCAGCTGCCTTTGAAGCAGAATTTTTCTTTTATGATCCAGACTCATCTTATTCTGGAGTAAGTTTATATTTCCAATTTCTGGGTCATTGAAAATATGGTCATTTTGTAAAGGAAAGTTTGAACTAAGCTGCCATATATTTTCAGTCCTTTTCTTAATAGTCCGCTGAGGGGATCCAACTTCGTTGTTAACATTCTTATCAACAAAGAAATTTAAAAAAGAAATCTGACCATATTGAAACTAAATAGTCACAATTTGCTTGTACATGTATATCTAGAGCCAGATTTAGACTTCGCAGGGCCCTAATGTCATAAAGCTAAAAACCTCCTATTGAAATAGCTATTTAGAAATTATGCATATGAATAGGTGTGTCCGTTAAGGAGATGTAAACACAACGCTGGAAGATCTTATGTAATAAAGTATTTGGTCGTTATACTGATCAAACTAAAAAAAACAACAACGAAGTCTTCGCTTTTTCAGGTATTTTGTGAAATTTTTCTGAGGTCCCTGCTGACTGGGAGGCGTTAAGTTATAGCCAGAGCTGTTGGCAAGTCACTAGGATGCAAGTCCAAGTCAAGTCAAGTCATTCTAAATTTCAATCAAGTCTAGTCAAGTCATTCAAAATTTTGTCGCAAGTCAAGTCAAGTCATTTCATTTTTTTGATGCAAGTCAAGTCAAGTCACCTACAGATTTCAAGTCATTTTCAAGTCATCGTAAAAAAAAAAGAAAGAGGATGATAACTATGTAAACATTTCCACGCATTCATTTTGTCAGCACAACTGTCTGTTGAGACAACACGTCAATCAAATTGAATAAAGCGGTAAGAACTGGAGTAAGATATTACATTCTATTTCTTTATTTTCTGTTGCATTTGAGGAAGATCAGCTTTTGATAAATTCTGATCCCCCATAGATGCCATGTGAGGACGCAAGATTACACCTCCAGCGCTAAAAACTCGCTCCACTGGAGCACTTGATGCGGGTGTAGACAACACCCTTGAGCAACAGCAGTCAGATCAGGAAACTCCTTGTGATGACTGGCCCAGAAAAAAAATCACATCTAAACTGGGGTCGAACTCCCTTGCTGCTGCCACATACTGATGGTATTGTATTGCTGGGGTCTTGTTGGGAGGCCTAGAGGATGCCTGGAATTTGTCAAAGAATGAAAACAGAGCGGAGGTGGTTGTCTTCGAGACAGCTAGTGCTGGATCACTGGATGTCTCATTCTCCTGGGCCATCTGGGGTTTTATCCCAGCAATCACGCTTGCTCTGATTTCCTCTGTAAGAGACTGCTTTTCCTGATCACTGATGCGGACCATCTCCAGCCATGACTAGTTAAATCTTGGGTCCAATGCAGAGGCTATCAAGTAAGACTGGCTTTGCCTGTCCTCTTCTACTGTTGGCACCAGTTTCACAGACACCAAAATTCCATGAAATCTGCGACACAGAGATTCGCGCATCATGTCCACCATCGTTTCCAAATATATACAGGAGAAGCATCAATGAAGCTGTTGTAAATGTCGATGACACATGGTGCCACAACACTTATCGTCACCATTTTCTCTCCTTGTGTTAGGGCAGTTACTTCCGCAAATGGAAGCAAGATGGTCTGCAACTCCTTGAGCTGGGCTCAATCTGTTGAGGATAGGACATGCCTGACGTGGCCATGTTTACTCAGTAAATCGCTGAGCTTGCCCCTGTCTAGTCTCAGGATGGCTGACACTTGCTTAAAGGTGGAGTTCCACCTAGTCACGGTGGCTGCTGGAATTCCCACGTCAAACAGACCACTGTATTCATCCTTGAATTTAGGACTGGTGTGGAGGAGGGTCGATATTTTGGTGCATTTGGCGACGGCGCTGGACACATTAACACTATGTTTTAGGCCATCGCGCAGCACTAATTGAAGGGTGTGGGCAAAACAGGGTAGGTGTCTGATCATGGATCTGCGGGCGAGGGCTGCTTTCACTTTTATTTCCTCTTGGCTGTCAAGTCCCACCCATATTTCAGGGTCCTCATTTAACTCTTCCTCTTCTGCAGAGATGATGCTGGGAAAGCTTACATTAAAAGCTTTTCTCATGTTGCTGCATTATCCGTCAAGATGCACTGCAGCTTTTTTTTTACGTTGTACTTAACAAGTACTTCATCGAAAGCAAGGGCACTCCGTTCAGCGGTGTGGCTTCCTACAATGCGCTGACAGCTCAGAAGGACCGATTGCAGCTGCTGGTCCTCTATGAAGTGGCCTGTCACGCCAAGGAATCCCCTCATAACCCTATCTGTCCAAATATCTGTGGTTGCAGATAGGTATGTGATCTTGCTGAGTGAAGATTTTTTTTTCAAATTTTCAAGTCAATTTCAAGTCAGTTTGCTTCAAGTCACAAGTCAAGTCGCAAGTTTTAGATCAGCAAGTCTCAAGTCAAGTCCAAGTCAGCGACCTCGCAAGTCCAAGTCAAGTCAAGTCAAGTCATTCCAAAAACCCCTTCAAGTCAAGTCAAGTGAAGTCAAATTTTGACTCGAGTCAGACTCGAGTCGCAAGTCAGCAAGTCAAGTCAACAGCTCTGGTTGTAGCTCATTTAGTTTATCCGTAAATCTGGCATTATTCACGCCATAATTAACTTCAGACCTTTATCTAAGAGTGCTGGGGATGTGCAAAGAGGAAAAGTACAAGAGATTTTGCGGTTGTAGAGTCTTACTCTGCATCTTAGGTTTTTGCTGACGATAAAAGTAGATACTGTTCTAGATTTAGTATGCCCGGTCTTGTGCGTTTACCAGATGACTACAGGATTGAGGTCACTGACTGGTTAGCCCCTGACCTGAGCTGCGAGATTCTACACATGGGCCAGGATAATTTTGTGTCGTCATCCTTTTACATCAGCCTAGAATTATTATACACTTACCAAATCTAACAAAATGTCGACGACCCTATAGTCACACCAGGAAGACAGGTAGAATGAAGGTACTTTTATCTGTGTTTATCACATGACTAAGGGATTGAGGTCATTGATTGGCTGGCTCATGGGCTAATCTTCGAAGTTCCAAAGCGGTGTTAGGATAATCATATCCTATCACCATGTGACGTTGGAAAAACGGGATGAACAAACTAAGAACTATGTCGATGACCTCGCCTGGACTACAAGGAGATTAAAATTTCATGGTTGACAATCACAGGCAGCAGTTGTTAGATTCCCAAAAGAAAATGAAAATACAGCTAACGTATTCGTTCTTTGAATGAGCTACCATACCTGGTCTTTTCAAAATTTCGAGCTGATAAATACTGCACACAACATTCATCGTCTTAATAATTCCATGGGAGGCAAACTTTACCTCTGTTCGGACATTTTTAACGATTTTCTTCGAAATGGCAAATTGGCGATGTTAAAGACGAAAAAAAAATGGCGGCAAAAGCTTTCGAAATTAGTCACTCAGCTCGTTCTTCTCTGGCACATGGACAATGATGCTAAACCTGCTCGTATAAAAATTGTACGGGTTGATGGTAGTGGCAAAAGTTTAATCTAGAGAAAAAAAATGAAAGAAATTAAACTTAAAATGGCAATATGGAAGTATCGTCTAACTCAGTTCACGAAAGTGATCAATCACGGAAAAGGCCAGAAGCTAGAGGCTCGTTATCAGTATCCACTTATTGGGCACATTTGCGCTATTCATTATTCTGAATGATACCGACAGAGAGGAAAATATAATGAAGATGCGGTGGAAATAGGGGACTGGGATCTACGCAGCGCTCTCAGGTGGGACCGCTTTGATCAAGTGACGAGAATAATATATTATCATAATTAATGTACCGGTTTAAACTTTAAGTGCATAGTTCCATGTCAATCCTAAATAGGAATACACTTGAGTTACACATCAAGGCATGTTCAAGGCAAACTGATCTAAAATCTTAAGTTTTCAATTGGTACAATTACTTTGCATTGAATATGCCTTGATGTTAAACTCTGCTGCAATTGTCTTTGAATTTGAGATGGATGAATGTTCCCTTAAGTGCAAAACCGTATATTACTTATGGTGATACAGTGCCCTTGGTACGTGAACCTGGCAAAGCGGTGCACAGATCTCATTTATGCTCCCCAGAGAGTTAAGAACAATTTAGAATGGTCAGGCCTGCTGGAGTATTGATAGTGTGAAATCGGGTGAGCGGGTATAAGCCTGGATACGAGACTGCATAATTATAAACTGCATTATTATAAACTGCATTATTATTAATATTATTATTGTTATTTTATCTGGTGATTTCTGTTTCTTCCCTTATACAGTAACGAGGAATGTGGACAAGTGGTTACGGCCTTGCATTCAGGATCAAAGGATCGTAGCTCTGTCCCCCCCCCCCCCCCCCCCCCCNNNNGCCCAACCCCGTCATGTAATAAGTGGCTTTGTGAAAGCAGTTTATTCCATTTTCGTACCTGGCTATATGCAGTAACAGCTGTTGTTACATGTTAAAGTGTTAAAGTTTAGCCTCTGAAGGTAGCGGCACTGTAACCTACAGGGTACTGAGAATGTTACTGAGTGATCTGATCTAATAGGATAGGATAGGATAGGATAGGATAAGATAAGATAAGATAAGATAAGATAAGATAAGATAAGATAAACGTTAATATCCACGAGGGAAATTCCGTTCACAGTTGATACACATTCAACAATCAATTACATTTCACATTCAACATTAAATTTCATTTCAGGTCATATACATTACCTGACCACACATGCAACCATACCTTCACACATACCCACACAACCGTTGACACAGACCAGAGTGAAATATATAACGATATAATTAATATATGGACTGTACTGGAAACTGAACAACTTAAGAGAGACTGCTGCAACTGGAAAACCGTATGGCTGATGGAAAAAAACGATAATAATCAAAACGTGAAGATCTCCGAGCAGGCACTGTCTAAATATGAGACTAATAAATTTCGAGTATTTACGAAGGGAACAGTGATGCATGAATAATTAATTGTGTAGGTATTGTGACGCATCATAGTATCTACTGCTCTTATGCATTGCACATAATTATTTGAGTTAAATGATTTATAGTTATTGCTGTTTGAGAGCTTGCGCAGTAAAGATGGGATCTTTTACCATCGAAAGAATTACACTAACTATTTATGCTGAACGCTGTAAGGGTGCATTCAGCACCGATGCACCAATGTAATTCTTACGATGGTAAGAGATCCCATCGTTAATGCACACACACTCTCAGTTGTTAAATGGGAGTGGAGGAGCGAAATGGTTAGTGGACGGGTGAGGGGCGCACATGACGAGGCTACAGTGGTTACTGAAGAAGGGATGCCCTCATAAAACACCCTAAAATGCAGTGTGACTTCACGGCCTCGAACTAGGTGTGCGTCAATATCTGAAAATTTAACTATCGCAATACCCATCCTTTGACCTGTAAGCATCGAAAGTATCGAGATTATATTGATTCTGATAGAGTACCGGGCAGGTATTTCAATACTTTCGTTTCCTTTAAATACTGTGCGATACTTTCGACACTTGCGATACTTTCCATATTTCCGATACTTTCGATCCACTTGATACCTCTAGGTTTTCGCGCAGAGAAGACTGAAAGTTAACTTGGTACTGAAATAATCAGAATGAATTTCAATCCACTCAGTACCTTTTGATGTAGCCATGCTTTGTAGTGAGAAGACCAGGAGCTGGTTTGGCACTGAGAATCGGAAGCCTGTCGAAATTAATGTCGATATTTTTGATACTTCAGATGGTCTCGACACTGAATCGAAATTAATGTTATAAAAAATATCGGTAATATTGCCACGATCCTCATGGACTCAAACATACGTGAGACTAAATACAAGACCCTTAATTCCTACATCAATTTCTATTCAAGGACTCGTGTACTTCACAAGCTCAACAGTTAAATCTAAGACCTTAAGGAATTGTTGTATGACATTCATCGTTTGGTGCCAACTGTATATCGGTCAGTGGGAGCAGATGATACTTTCCGATTTTTTTTTT
>JAWQUT010000045.1:2581968-2594399 GCA_033807755.1 Ellobium chinense | reverse complement strand
GGGGGAAACATCCGGAGGGCTTCGTGCTTTTTTATTTCAACAGCGGTAACTAGATGACTTTGGAAGTTTCTTAACACCACTGGGAATGATATAATATACATTCTAGATTAGGATGATGGAAAAGTCCGGGTTATTTTGTCCTTCTTTACGCAGATTCAGATGGAATATGTGGGGAATTTGCGATATCATCAGGAAGCGGGTCTGGAATTTCCAACATGAACGAGACAGCAGACACCCCCTCCCTCCGAGACAACAAATTATGTGGCTGCAAAATGCATTTTCAAATTACTACAGTTATTTCCGCATATTTGCAATTTTCTGTGAGAATGGTTAGTTGTGATTAAGCGAAAAATGAATATTTCCATATTGTATGTATAAAGTTGCTTGGAACATGAATGGTGTGATAATCTGGTTTACGTTAATGCGATGAGACACCGTGATGGATTGAAGTTTCTTATCTCTAGTGAAACATGCATTTTCTTCGCTTCCCTGTTCTGATAATATCCTGCGGATGAGATGATAGATGCCTAGAATATAACATTTCGCTCTCTGATGTTAAACTACTACACAGCTAGTCTCTATATATAGTCGCAATTTCCCCTCTTAAAATGCCTTCGTTAAAGTCCAGATTTTGGTTTAATAAGTCTATTTTATTTCACATTTTCAAATATGAAGACAGATTGCATGAGTGAATATACATGATGTTCCATACAAACTTACAATAACATTCACGAAACATGTTATTATATAAGACTTCAAAAATATGCATACATCTGTTTTAATTTATCTATGATGATAAAACTGGTAGTCTAATTCTAAACAATAAGGAAATGGTCCTCTCTAAATGTTATGTATGATTATTACAAGAATGATTTGAAACTTGTTTTGTATGGTGCTCATGACCTTCCTCCTACATCATTGTTCATGATTTGTACAAATGATTTTAAGTCAACAATTTCTTTGATAGTTTCACTGAGATCCATTGTTTCTCTATCTGTTATCCACACTTTTGACTTTTCCTTTTTGAGATCCCCTAGTTGACGCCTATCGTTTCTCCTCTGAGAGAGTTTTACCCAGACTTTACCTTTGCATTTGAAACATTCTTGGAAGTTCAGGAGAGAAACACCTGTATTTTACAATCTATTCCTACAACTGTTTTTTTCAGACGGACAGACAGACTACGAATAGGTAGGTTAAGTGACAGGAAATACATTTGTTTGATTATGAGGCGCATGTACTACTATAAAAATGTAATGTAACTGGTCATTGGGCTATGGTCTAAATAAAATAAACTTGAACCTTTGGTCGAGCCTGGAATATTTCATTCTTGGCAAAGTGACTGCTCTCCCCTTTCTTATTTCGCTTATCCCTCCACTCATCACCCGTCCCCAGGATATCTTGTCAAATTCGGCACTTAGATACATTGTATGTACCACAAGAGTTATTTATCTGCGTTCAAACTATTAGACGTTGGTTTTGCTCCTCCACGCCCCCCCNCCAAAAAAAAAAAAATTAATAGATTTAAAGTACTTGTGTACTTTAAAATTTGCCATCAGTCCTGCATTTCCCGCCACCAAATGTGATTTTCATCGAAACGAAAGGACATCTAAAAAAGAAATGTTTTTGTAACGTCCACGTAAACATTACTTACGCTAGTGAGAACTGATGAGGCGACACCCTCAAAGACAATAAATACAGTGAACTTTTCTACCGACATTTTTATTGGTTTTGTTTTGCAAGCGACCGACGAACTCTTGTTAAGTAGAAAATAATGTCACATGGTCCAGCCACACCCCCGCCACATCCCCGCCTCTTTTTCCATTTCTAGCTAGGTTGGAAATCATCTTATTCTGAGAGCGAGGCCGCAGAAGATCTTCAGGGGAAGATGCGCCCATCTAGCATGTGTTTCGGCCTTTTGACTCCTGGCACTCTAACTCTAAAGGGCTGAACACACATCAAAATTGGATACCAATTCCCAAGTGACCTGTTGTTGACATTTTGTTAATGCAGTGAGAGAGATTCGAACCCACATCCTCCAATTTTTAAACTCCCTACCGCATATTCTTTCGGCCATCTTAAACTTAAAGCCACAGTGAAAATGGCAGGTTTTGAGAAAGTTAAACTGCGTGTGCAAAATTCCACTGTTCACTGCGTGTAGTCCACACCTAAGCTGAGCTCTTCTCCACAGTCTCTGCTAGGTCCTACAGGGTAAACATCATATCTAGAAATTGAAATACCCCCCCCCCTTCCCCGAAAAAAAGAATTCCGGAACACCACAAATGACCCGACCTCATCCCCTACGTAATCAAATATCCTTCACTGTGAGGTCTCCCAGAGTACTTTTACTAAAGCGCGAGAGACGTCAAAAGTAAATGATTTATTGATTTAATATGTCTCGCTGCTGCTAAGGAAAACAAAGGTCCCTTTTGTGAGGAAAGAAAGACTTTCCTTCCATTTTTCCCAATATACACGATACAAGATACTTTATAAGCTCAAGACGAGCACCCAAAAAATAAAATTGACAATAAACACTAGTACAAACAGTATACTATATCAGTGGATGTTAAGTACAAGTAAATTCGCTGCGAGATGTTTACACTGATCTTATGAGGGTACTTTAGTCCTAGCAACAGATATGCACTATATGGTTACCCTACATTGTGATATAAAGTTTAATTTACAGCATGTGTCCAACAATAGGCGGAATATAGCAGTCTTCGCACTAATGCGCTAGCAACCCTCTTGCAGTTTAGTCGGTTGTATTTTTTTTTGTACAGTCTAGAGCCTAAGAAAGACTGTGAATCTTGAAATCTCTATTTACAATATAGATCATGTAAAAATCTGGGCACATCTGATTTATAATTATACTTTACCGGTGATAAGCGCGTAAAATATGTTTTCCTCTAGTGAATCTTGGACAGAAACGGTGTATGTCATGAGAATAGTAAAAAATATTTTAATCAGACAGTCCACCCTGGTCTTAGTAATTCCTTTGAAAAGCCTTTGCACTATATCATGTGTTTCACACTGGCTTATACCTTCTCTGAGGTGATACAAACAAGTCACCAAGTGCTTCATTAGCAGAACATGTGTTTCCCCAAAACGTGGTAGACTATGTTTTTCGCATTATTTCAAAAGATCGACACCGTTCTAAGTTAGGGTTTTTCTCTACACGATCCTGATGAAATTTGTTTTAGTCGTTTTGCAGTAGACTATCGAAATTCGAAATGCAACAATGAGAAATGCATTTCCAACTTTCCAACATTCATCATAACCATTTCCCATTGCTTGTGGTCCAGTGGTCATTGCCGTGTAGGAATATTATCACTATGATTTTGTTTCGTATTCCACAATTATATAATACTGATTAATTATAAGTATGTTATGTACTGTCTTAGGTGCATGTATTATGAATTGGATGAAATATTATTTCATTGATTAGCATTATGAAACAATTTTCTTACGAGGTAAATAAAAGTCCTACTTAAGAGTTTCACTTTTCAATTCTGTGTATTGCCCGGATAAACCTGGAGGAGCCACTATAAATCCGCCAATTGTGAAAAAAATGAAAAAGGTTTTAGAAAGGCTGACTGTGGGCCTCGCTCGATATGGGACTGTGTTGTTGTATTTGATTGAGGTAGCGGCTACTTTTCCATCGTCTGAACGGAAATGAAAGCGTGAATGGAGGTCCAGTGCAAATACCTATGTTATAAATCCTCTTATTCTGAGAGCGAGGCAGCAGAGGAGCTTTCTTTTCACTGCCCAGTTGTCCATTCCACCACCCTGCCCTTTGTCAACTCCTGAAGTTTTCTGGATGACTCCCCCCATCCTCAGCTTCATTATGGAAATTCTGTTTGTAATTTAGGCAATAGGTCATTCCCGTAAAATTGAGATCTTTCACTTTTCTCTCCTAAAACACTTCTGCCTCCTTCAAACTTTTGTGCTACCTGTAGCTAGTGAATTATTCTTAATCAGGTGATACCGGATGTGATGCAATTATATTAAGCAGGCAGTATTTTGTTACAGTACTTAGGAAAGCTCAAGATCTAAAAGAAAAAAACGCAGCTGAGTTAGCGATTGAAAATTACCTTTTTATGAATAGTTGGAAAACTATTCCCTCAAAAATATCGTTGTAAGGGCAAATACCGATACTTCATGAGTCGGATATGATCAGAAACCTACTTCCTTTCACACCCACACCCCTCTTTTTTATTTTTTCCAACTTTTCTCCTAATTCTAAAAACGAGAGACTCTTTCACCAATGATTGCCTGTAACCACACTCTTTAATGAAGCGCGATAACTACTTTCTCTTCACGACCATAGCCATCACCGTTTCCCCTACTCCAACCTGAATGCCAGCCCGTTAGCATCATGACCTTCCAAATTAATCTTTGACCACTAGAAAACCAAATAAAATTGGGACATCTGCCCTCTTTAACCAAATTTCTGTCCGCGAGAAGATTGGATGGGCTCTGGGGGGCGAAAATTCCCAGACTCGTCTGATGGTCGAAGTTGCGTCAGGGCCGAGCTATGACAAGGCGCTCGGCTGGTCTCGACTCACACTTAAGAACTTGCTACCCCATCAAGGCTCACAGTACTCACTCACTGTTCACAGTCAGCTGTTGAGGATTTATTTGCCACCGTCCGAACAAAATAGATTCACACAGTCCGCCAGTCGGTACAAAGATTCTTTCCGGCCTTTCTTTCTCTCTCTCTTTCTTTCTTTTATTTTTATTTAACTTAAATCAGTATTTCTTTGCTACTTAAATTTAGCTTTTTTATTATCACTCTTTTCCTCCTGTCTTTAGTGTCATCTTTCTTTCTTTCGTTCTTTCTTTCTTTCTTTCTTTCTTTCTTTCTTTCTTTCTTTCTTTCTTTCTTTACTTGCATGTCTTTTTTTTGCAATCGATGGTTTTTGCCGCATACCTTTTTTTCCTCTTTCCCTGTCACTTTCTTTCGTTGTCTTGTTTCTTTTTTCTTTATGTCTTTCTCTTTTCGTTGCATTTCAATTCTCCTTTTCTTTGTGCCTTTAACCCTTTCTTTTTCTCATAACCCCATTCTTTCATTAATTCATCGTTTCCAAGGCACACAGTGTTCTTTCTTTCTTTCTTTCTTTCTTTCTTTCTTTCTTTCTTTCTTTCTTTCTTTCTTTCTTTCTTTTCTTTCTTTCTTTCTTTCTTTCTTTCTTTCCTTCCTTTTATTTAAGAGATCTTTGTCCTTGCTACCGTACTGGACAAAACGCAGACTGTACCCAACAGTTCACATCAAATGTACAGTAATGGACATTGACCAGTGTCTGGGATCTCGCCTGTCCAGTGTTCTAGACTAAGTGTTTGCTCACAGATTACAGGCATCGAACTGTGTGACGTCACCGTGCAGTATAATGAAACCTACTGCAAGTGGACCACCTCTCAGTCCTTTTGCTACCGGGAAAAGTGGCTGATTTAGACAAGTGATCTTCTTATACAGGATCAAACTTTTGTATTAGAGGTTTTTCAGAAAATCCTTCCCCTCTCTGGGACTCTTACATTTAAACTTGGTGATAGGGTAGAGGCTGTAATGCTTAATGTTAGAGCAGAAATATTAGGTGAGTATAAGATTTGAAGAAGGAAAGAAAAGGGGTTAGGATAGGGACGATGAAGAAAGGGGACAGCAGTATCGAAATGGTACAATTTCAACATTTTTCTTTTGAAGCGAGGTATTTTTCATAGATCGTTCTTAAGTAATCAACGAAGCTCACTTCCGGTTTAAACAAAGCAGTAATTTGATTTCGTTGTCAGATCTCGCTATGGAAAAGAACAGAGGCACCAGACAATAACAGCAAATGTAACAGACCATATCTAACAATCATATTTCTCTGACAATAAAAATGTGGAAAACGGAAGTAATAATAGCTGGAGTTGTGACTTGCGATGCCGAGATGACCCTGCATGCATAGTAACCGAGAGGGTCCATAGCGTACTATAGCTGAACTATCCTGATAAGGCCTATTTAGTAAAAAGTGTCAGTTTCAGACATCCGTGCCATTGTCCAAGGTATACCAATTTTAGTACCATCGTAGAAGCTATACTATTTTGGTACCATAGTCTTCCGCTGTCTTTGTAAAACGTCCCTCTAAAAATGTCAGCGTTTGTGTTTCCATGGCGACAAGCATTCTTCAGCTTCAGAAGACGATCACTTCAACCAAAAAGTCCGCCATCTTGGACACGTCGAAGTGAAAATGACATCCGGTAAATAGAAGGGCGGCGAAATTCAACTCTTGAGTCCCGGAAAAATGCAGACGAGTATGACACCCAATATAGTCTGAATCTTGAGAGAGTGAATTTCACTATTTTGGCATCAACTGATTGAAAACGAAAAAAAAAAACCCTCATATTTTCAATACCTCTGTAATGTTGCATAGACCTATAGCCAAGGATAAAGGTGAACGTCATCCTGTATTTTTTTTCTCGTCTAAGTAGTTCCGTTGAAACTTACTAGACTATATATCTGAAGATACCTTACTGCTCTCACACAGTTTTCTTATGGGAAAACGTGATAGAGGGTAGCTTTTGCAACACAGGCAAGCATCTTTTCAAAATAAACTGCGGACTAAACTAACATTCACAAGGCGGATTTCATTACTTTGTTACTATGTTACGAGTACCATTTCTGACAGATTAGCCTATGCAAGTAGCTAATTTACTGTAATACAGTACAATAGACTGAATACAAATGAAGGTAGGCAACTGTGACACGGCTATAATGTTATTGCTTAAATGAAACACAGTCGCCGCTTTATAGCAACTTCTGTTTAATGAAAAAGTTTCCATACAGAACATACTATGTTTCTCTATACATAATAGTCATGGGATAATCGGAACTCACTTTGATCGCAGATTTTACCATGCTCCCAAAGAGTTGCGATTATGTGTGGCTGATTGCATATGGCCTGAGAGACAAGCAAAGCTTGGGAATATGGAAGAACAAGCCTTGCTCACGTGTGACACGAAGAGTTTCTCTCCGCTAAATGACATTACATAACATTCCCTCTCATCTCTCCGCCCCCTCTCCCCTTTACACACACATAATACCCGAAATATCAGGAATAGGAAATGAAAATTATAGTCTAGATCTAGACATTCCATTTTTATATTTTTATTTCATTTTTTTTCCGAGTTTTCTCTCCAGAAAGCGTCTAGAAGTTAAATGTCGAAGCCGGTTATAAATTTTGAGCAATCTTACATACCGGGAACTATTTCTCTCCTTTTAATGACTAGAAAATGGCTGTTATTTTTTTCTTCTTCCTTACGAATTCACTGTCTTATAGGAGAATTCCAAAGCGCAGCAAGCATTCTATGTTGTAACAAATGCACACTGCTTTCATAATCTTCAAAATAAAAAAGTCCTGTGACTTTTCGACGGATTCATTTGAGCTTTCCCGTGATGTGTTTCTCTACTGGCCATAGTGGCGTATCTTCAGAACATAACGCCTATAGCAGGAACTGAAATTGTGCCTCCCTCCAAACGTCAGACAATTATCTTTTAGATAATTTTATCATAATATCAGCTCCAAATTACAAGTCAGGGTCGTTTATCCTTAATTAAGAATTTTTGACACTACACGAAAATTACGACTGCACCTTCTCGTTTTCACTAATACAAATTCCAACTTCGTCAATGATATTTATGCTCCATGTCAGTAATAAGCTATAAAAGTAATTTAACAATCTCGCCATCTTCATGCTGATAATCCATAACAATAAGGTAGATCATACAGGTTCAGAAAATGTTTGTTTTTGGCTACCAGAAGATGGCTTGTTAAAAACTGCTCATGGCACTTCCTTTAAGTGGCCACCAGGGCACGTGCCATACCTGCCGTACCCTAGAAACCCCAACTGTTGGCCAATGCTGCATGTCTGTTGTGTTAGGAGCATGTCATTGCGCCATACATGCACAATTTCCGCGTTTGTACTAGTTAATGATCTCGGAAGTAAAAAAAATCGATGGATCTCACGAGGAGTCCCACGATGGGTGGTGAGCGTAACGTCAAACAAGAATTAAAATATGCATAAGATGGGAACCAGGCATGCAAACTAAATGCATACAAAATGGCACGTGTTTGCAGCGTGCAGTAAGTGTCTTGCCGTTTCAGACAGGAGGAACAATGACTCCAAACCATATTTATATTGTAAGGTCACTGACATCCATGACACCAACTATTTTGCCATAATGGGCAGTGACACTACTGTTGCATTAACTCCAGTGCATTCGTGTCTCTACGAGTTCTCTGGCTTATAAGAGAGCAAGCTTTTCCGGAACCCTGCAACACAGTGTCATCTGCTGAAATCAGTATTTGCCATGCATATTAATGTTTAGTTACCCTATGTCTTAACTATTCGTAACCTGGGTTTAAATAATTAAACTGAATTGAATTGAAACAACAAAAATAGAGTGGGTAAATTAAATTTGGGCACCTTCTTTCCAGCATTTAGCTTACGCAAAGCTAATGCGTAAATGCTTCCCCTTGAGATAACAAGATGATAAAGGAAATGTGATTCTTTTTGTGTGTGAAAGTGCATTCTCTGTAGAGCTAACACTCTGTTTTCAGCTACTGGACTAAGATATACCAAAAAATGAAAAAAAAAATGTCCCTAGAGGTCTTCGGTCTAAAATATCTTTGTATATTTTCTCGGACCAATACGCTCTAGATTAAGAAATTTTTGTGACTACGAATGAAAGGAAGGGAAATTCTTGCCAAGAATTTCAGATTACATGGAGATTCCAAAAGATGTTGAGATCGATACATGTTTATAAGCATTGCAGCAGCAGGCATTCCCCGTTTCCTCGTCCCAAAGGATCTTCAATACTACCGATCCTGCTCTGTGTTAGACAAATCTACAACGATTTCACTACGTCCCTCCCTACCCACTCCCCCCCCCCCCCNCCCCCCCCCCCTCACTGTCATGTTCCGCAGAGTCCTCCTCTAATGGGTTTTTGTGCTGGTCAGTGCTTGCCTCTGGCTAGCTTATGACTATGGCAGTGCTATAGTCATGTGTGTTCCGTATTCTCATGGCACTGAACAGGGATGTTCTTCATTTTGTCATTTTATTCTGTTTTGAGGTTCCCGCAGAAACCGTCATAAATGATTACAAAAACCAACCAACCAACCAACCAACCAACCAACCAACCAACCAACCAAACACACACACGCAACTCAAAACAGCAAACAAACAAGTAAATCAACAACAACAATGAAAACCAGCATACTTGTTTATACAATCTCATCTATATCTAAATTTTTCTGTAGCAATTTGAGGCATTCTGGTATTAAAGATCTGAAGAAGAGGGGAGGGGTTAGGGAAGGGGGNGGGGGGGGGGGGGGGAGAAGGGGAGACAAGCCTTATAATGACCTTTGACCACAGCTTGCAAAGCTGTCTCGAGGAATAATGTATTTGTGACGTTACAGTCTCAATTTCAACCATCGACGATACTGTAGTCGCGAATATCGCTTTAGTAGATATTTGAAACTAGCGATTAAGACACAGTCGTATCCGAAAAGCTACAATTACGGGGATTGGATTATATATTAAAAGATATTAATATATTCGGTGCTGGAGGCCAGCGCAAATCTACAAATATCATAAACTGTCCGCGGGTAGAGAAAAAAACTAGACGCTCATAAAAGATTTATTACGGGTTAAAAGTACAAGACTGAGGTACAGAAAGAGCTGGAGAATGGAACCAAATGAAATGGGAAAACCGGGTATGAAGACGGAAAGAGAGAGGAGGGAAGAGGGTAGGTTTGCTGAAAGTGCCCATAGAACTCTTAATATTTTGAGGAAAAGGGTAGGCTATATAAGTTGGGGGGAGTGATGGGCAAGATTTGAGTCCATACTCAAATCCATTGAATCCCTTTGACCTGGGTTTAAATCCAAATCGAATCTTAAAACTGGTCTGGATACTAATCCTTTGATTGACAGGAAACAGACAGAAAAGCTATCATTACCAAAACAAATTAAAATCACTGGATCTATAGTCTATCATTTAAAACTTTGAGTTACTATTCAAACGAATGGGTGCAACCCTCAAGCTTATTTTAAAATGAAAATACATTGTACCGCAAAAGGTCTATTATTTTATTACTTTTATTTTCAGTAACTGGCACATCCTGTTATACTGGAAAAAATATAAATAGCTCCCCCCTTCCCCCTTCCACCTCTCCTTCCCNCCTTCCATCTCTCCTTCCCTCCCTCCCCTCCCCCAATTCGAATCCATGGAATCCTAGCTCTAGATTTAAATCAGGATTGGAATCTTGTAGAATTCAAATCTGTCCAGCACNGGAGAAGGAGGGGCGCTATTACTCCCAGTCAATGCGAGTTAGGTCCCTTTAATTAATTTTGGGGTCGAGGGGTTCCCGTTATGTATTCACCTCTATTAAGACAGAATACTGAAAGAAATAGAATACGAAAGGTTCTTTTTCTTCTTTCCGCTTTCTTTTTGTTTTCTTTCGATGCTCTCCCTTGCCTCATAACCTCAACCACCCGTTTGTCGAGTTGGAGAGAGAATGGCATCATCCCGTTCGATGCTAGCTCGTTCATCACAACTAAAACACCTCGCGCACAAATTCTCTCCCCTCGACCGTACAGCCTCATCGACAGGCGCCGTTCGATGAAAAAGTTCCGCACGGCGCACCAAAACTTCTTGAACGGGCCCCGCTGCGAAATTTCCAACGCGCGATGTATTTATTCATGAATAGCTAGCGGCTTTGACTAAAATCTTGTCCTAGCACCGATACTAATTTGCAAGGAGTGCTTTTGGAGATGTCTTCATTAAATGTCTGGCCATTGACCGATTTGTGAATTGTGGTGGGAAACAAGCCTTACGGTAAATAATTTTTGATTAATTACTATTTATTATTCTATTTAAATTCGCAAGCATAATTTGTCGTTTATTTTTGTCAGTCTCTCCCTTTACTGTTTTGGTTTTTTTTGGCTGTGGTTAGTTTTTTTTTTCTTTTTCTCTTTCTCTTTCTCTTTTCACGCCTTTCTGGTTGATTTTTTTTTCTGTTGTCTTTCCTATCCACTTTTTAAAAACTTAATATCATTTATTCAGTGTTAATTCACAAATATGGGATATTTATTTCTATAGCAGATTTTTATGTTGGTCATCATGTTTGCTCTCCCTTCTTTTTATTCCGCTCGTCTGTCTCTGCACCTGTTTTCTCCATTAATTGTTTTGACCTGATTCTTGATTAATTAGTATTAATTATCCTATTTAACTTTGAAATGTCTTTTAAATATTTTCTACACTAAAACTTATTTTCTCTAGGTCTTCCTGCCCCTCCTTCACTCTGACATTCCGTCTTTTTGAAAAAAAATCTGCATTTATGTCTTTTTTCCTTTTTCTTGTTTGTTTGTTTGTTTGTTTGTTTGTTTCTTTCTTTTTTTCTTTCTTTCTTTGTTTCTTTCTTTTTTTTCTTTCTTTCTCTTCTATGTGTATGTTTCTTTCATTCATTCTCGCTATCAGTATGTCTTCCTTTCTGTCTATCTGTTTCGGCAATTTGCAATGCATTATTCATCTGCTTGTTCTGTTATTTTGTTTGACGACATTTTGCGACCCCAAAATGGAATTGCTTTCAATAATTTTTTGACATTTGAAGCTCTGCAGATGCCAAAAAAATTGTCTGATTTGTTAAAATCAGGGTGCAGCAGAATACCTTAGGGTTCAATTTCAACCATTGATTTTTAGAAAGTTGGCTCGGAGCTCGCATAGTTTAACACGTGGAAAACAGAGCAAAGACACACACCGTTAGAAAAAGAAGAAGAAGAAAAAGAAGAAGAAGAAAAAGAAGAAAAAGAAAAAACTAAGACAGTTTTGCCAACTTCGCAGAGATAAGCGTTAGAAAGCTGGGATTTGCATAAACGCATCTTTCCGTCCCTTCTTTCAAGATTTTATCGCGGTGAAGTTTTCATCGCGTCTGGGTACACATTCCCTCTGCAGTTCAAGCCTGGCTTTAGTACCATTGGATTTCAACACCTTCGGAGTGTACCGAGACTGGCTTTGCAGGTAAAGGATCCAGTTTCCAGCTGTCTTGCTCGCCAAAGAGAAACATAATACTGTCTTTTTTTTTTTTTTTAGGAGCTACCTTAGGCTACTCTTAATTGCCACTCTAGGGTACTATGGAACGATTTGCGATTAAACGGTTTTGAGATCAAGTACCTGGGTTGGTACCGTAGGATTTCAAATCGATGGAATACATTAAGACTGGCTTTGCAGGTAAAGGATCTAGTTCTCTGTTATCTTGCACGCTATGGAGAGACTGTCGTTTTTTAAAGAAGGCTTTCTTAGACTTCTCTTAATTGCGGCTCCACGAGACCAAGGGAGAAGTTGCAAGTAAGCAGATTTGTGGGATTAAGCGTGTTTTTTTTTTTTGGCGAATTTGTGCATC
>JAWQUT010000045.1:2565789-2581925 GCA_033807755.1 Ellobium chinense | reverse complement strand
CCAGTCATTTCTTCTTTTTGTAAAATATTGCTAGTAACCGGAAAGCGTTTTTAAAGTGAAGTGGGATGAAACGAAGTCAAATATTTGTGGACAGGTGGCGCTTTGTAAAATATTGCTGGTAACCGGAGAATGCTTGTAGATGAATTGGGATTAAACGAAGTCAAGAGTATGTAACTTTGTAGGTAGCGCTTGACGTCACGTGGTTCCCGTTCCTCATATCCTGGTATCTGATTCATAGTGATGGCATTCACATTAATTTTAGCTGTCAGCAAGAGTTCGTTATTCCCGCCTGCTTATTGGCAGTAGCAGTGTCCAGGACAAGGTTCTCAACATATCGTCGGTCTTCGCGTTAGATCGGCCACGATTATATATGCCGTAAAGTCAGCCTTGCCGGTTACATGCGAAGACCGTCAATATATTATTTCAGCCGTCAGTATTTAATCAATAAGAGGAGTAGTAAACGAAAACACTTATCAAGAGTCGTTGGGGTAATTTCTTTCGTATACTGGGCAGAACTATTTTGACCGACGTATGAGTGTATTTTATTCATTGGATAATATGAAATGAAATAACCCACAATACCTCCGCTAGTTCTGAGGTTTACGGGTTTTTTTTTTTTTTATCATGCCGTTGTATATTTTCGATTTCCGCGATATTCTGATCCCGTTTTATATTTTCTTCTCCCCCTCCTACATGCCGTTTGATGCTCTTAAACCTGTCCCACATACTTTAAGCCAAAGATTACAAATCGACCAATCGAGAGAGAAATAATTTGATTCGTAAGACCTCTTTGCTCAATGTATATACAGCTAGTAATACAGCAGGACCTCACGAACTCGAATTCCAAGAGCCAGGTTCATCATTTCGTCACACCGCACCGAAGTAATACTGTCGTAAATCCTTAAGTCATTTCTGGACTTCCGAAATGTTAATCCCGAAAGGCGATTTGGAGTCCGTGATTAATGTTTAATACATAAAGAGGATGATGTGCTTGATTTCGCCGTAACTCAATCCTTTCTCAACCTTCTTTTCTTTGCGAAAACACTGACAAACCCCTCACTTATTACAGCGAAATCGAATTCATCCAATAAGGAGACCCAGTTCATCGCAACCAGTAGGCGAGGCTTTCGGGTACATGGTATTAGAGGTCGTGAAGTCCCACTGTTTTCAATAATGCTAGGATGAAGCCGGAGCTTCTTTCCTTTACCGACTCTTCTCTGTTTTGAAAGCCTGCCTTCAGCACTCTCTTTTCTGTTTTTTTTTTTTTTGCCTGTCGCTCGCCTGATCTGCGCAGACTTGTGGATCAAATGAAGCGTAGTACAAAGGATTTACAGTATTTGCGTCACGCCGCCCGTATGCGTCTAGCATGTGATTCGATACCAATAACACACAGACTCGATACGCAGTTTGGATTTTGAACATACGTAAACTTTTATTTAGACTCTATTCGATACTTGATGTGTGTTGAATTTGTGATCCTCGCATGTAATTCATTAATGAGGAAGTAAACATCATCATCATCATGATCAACAACAACAACAACAACAGCAACAACAACAACATCAACAACAACAACAACATCATCATCATCATCAGCAGCAGCAGCAGCAAAATAACAACAACAGCAGCAGCAACAACAACAACAACAACAACAAAAACAAAAACAAGAACAACAACAACCCTCGTTAGTTAAAGTTTTGATAAAACCCGAAAAAGTAAAGTCCGAATAGTTCGTAGCGTATCTTGACGAAAGTGGCTTTTAAAATTTACAATAGATCCGCAAAATTAACATGGACATGTTTCGAGATATGGTCAGAATATATCAAATCAACAATTATTGCACAATTCACAGAAATATCAAAAATGATACGTAGAACTACTGACTGTGAACAGAAAGAGTTAAGATAAAGATTGTACTAGACTCTAATCAAGTATACGATAAGGAGGAGTGATTGCGCGATGGGGGAATATTCGTTCAACCAGCACCGTGGCTGGTGTTACGTTACAGTTGTAATAATTATCTTTCCCAAAATTTTTGCCCTGAAAACATACATCACCTGAATCATAAATACTTTTGTTAGCCAAGAATTTGTTGCAGAAAAATAGTTCACAGTATTTCTGTTGCCTCCCTCCCGATATCAGCACTCTTTACTCTGTCTAACCTTAACTACTATCTGCTCTCCAAAGCAAATCCAGTTCAGTTGTGTGAACATTCATGAGACATTTTACCACATCCCTTTTTTATTGTGTCATGGCCTAAATTTAGAACTAAATACAAATGACCTCTGCGAATAACTAAAAAAAGCTTTCAGTGTTGCAAAACCAGGTCAGCCGATGGCCTATTTTTCCTTACTTTGCAGCTCTGTTATCCAATCATTACGCCTGTTTACAATTAGTAACTATAAGCAATACCCAGTCATTCATGTTTTCTACCTTCATTCTCAGGCAATGACAAACACGGAATTATTTATCTTGGCTGGCTGACTCAGAAAGGTGAATTTCGAGATATGGGTTTGTTTGTTTTTTGTTTGGACACATAAGGCATGTTCTAAAAAATTGGGAGAACGAAGTGGTGCTTTCGTTATAGTTTGTCACCCCTCCAAGAAAACTACTATCATGGCATTAGAGAGCTTTTGTTTTCAAGTACAGATCTCTTACGGGCCGTTATTGTAGAGGTTTAAGGCAGGAGCATAATGACATTTCCTAATGCTACGATCATTACGCATGTCACAGACAAGAATCAGATGTAAATTTCACAATTAGTTCAGAACGCGCAGTAATGAAAACAACAACAACAACAACAACAACAAAACGACTTCTCTTTACCCTGTAGGGAAGTTGATTTACAATGTTATATAATGCTATACATGTCACTCATAATACAGAAAGGTAGAACAATACACAACATACATTTAAATACATACAACATTGCAGATCAAATACATAACAAAGTCATTGCTAGTCGGCAGCGGTGCAGCGCCCTGATTCATCCAGCTCTAAAGCTACGTACTCATTTACACCTGAGTCGAGTGAGGAAATGAAAGTGAAGTGTCTTTCTCAAGGACATTACAGGGTGAACCGCCCGATCTGCGAGTCAAACAGACAAACTTTAGACTTGACAGTCTTCAGTCATAGTACTAGGAAATGCCATTATGCGCATGCCTACCTCTGCTACAACAGTCAGTAAGAGATGCGAACTCGAAAACAACAACTCTCTATTATTATGGTCTGCTAGCGGAATGGTGTAACAGCTTTTGAAGACTAGTAGTCTAGTAAGTACATAGTGGTATACATCATTGACAACAACAAAGACTAATTAGGGCACAACAGATGCGTGCAACATCTGCTGTATTTTTTATCAGTCGATCCCGCTTAACCCGCAGTTCGCTTTATCGAAACTTTCGCTTCATCGCACGTTTTTTAAAATAACATTACTGCATTTTCTATGTAAAAGTGACAGGATAATCTCAGTCTTGTTCTTTCTTACAAACAGTTGCAATAACGCGGAGTTAACTGTTAGAACAATGACAAATAAATAGTCAACATTTGAGTAATTCGTTTACACTACATCTTACACTCTTTCTGTTCTCCTTTCTCTCACTCATAAACGTCCACACGCACGCCTCTCCTTTTCCTATTGCTTATTCATGCGTGGGGCAATACACCCTTCCTTCTCTCCTTTCTCTGTGGCACAAATGCACACCCATACGTTTTAGATCAATTGAATGCATTTATGAATAATAAGGTGAAGTACCCTTCAGACACAAAGAAAGTATTCACTATTCAGAATGGTAACGTCGAAATAAATAGCTGTTGTTCTAAAATATAAAGCATGGTTAATTCTTAGTGCAACAGAACCTGCTGACCTCAAATTTACAGGGCCAGGCCGATACCTGAATTTATAAGTATCGTGTTACTCAGCCTTCGGGTTTTAAGTATCAAAAGTATCGATTCTACTTCCCATATTATACTTTGTACCGAGGAGGTATTTCCATACTTTTATTTACTATGCTGCCCAAACGTTAGACCTGAAAGAAATAGATATTTACCAGTAAGATTTTGCAGTAGACCAAATGTACCGAAATATATTGAATTACCCACAACAAATAATACTAAAATCCTTAAGAATGTTTGCAAATTTGTAAAATGTTTGCTGAATGGCATGAATCCGTAGAATGATGAGATTTTTTTTATATTTCTTACCACCATTAATATTGCCCTTCATATGTTGGATAAACATAAATATTTCATTTCAATATGTTAGTAAGTATGTGCCCTCAATGTTCACCATTTTCAAATGTATTTTTGTATTTGTTTGCATTGCTCTAGTGCAGAACTCTGCAAGAGCTAATAAATAGAATTGAACTAAATTGAATTGAATATACTTTTCGGTACATTTAATACTTTCGATGTGTGTCCGATACTGTTCATACTTTCGATACTCTCGATACTTTGGATACATAATAGAAATTCCTATTTATCGAAACTATCGATAGTCAGACACGATACCGACCATCACTACATCATCATCATCATCATCATCATCATCATCATCATCATCATTTTCAAAACGATAAGATACTCTCAAAAACTTTGACATGTAAAAATTTAATAAAATGTTCCAAATTTTCGGACGTTTATCCTTTCTCAGGGAACTGAGAAATCATCATCATCATCATCATTTTAATTTGAAAAGTTATTACATTAACCCGATGCACTTTCAAGGAACCCACTTTGAAGTCGTCGTCATTGCCGCCGCCACAACGCCACCACCATCACCACCACCACCACCACCACCACCGTCATCATCATCATCACCACCTCCACTACTACTATTGTAAATAAATATCATTGCGCCCAGATTTGACACAAAGCTTTAGAAAATATTCAATGAATTTATTTGAAAAGATGGTCGATGTTTCGTGTCTGAACACTTTATCAAGACCACTTCTATTGTCACTGTCATGTGGGCCTGTCTGGCTGTCCGGATACTTTTTGATGGCACTCGGTATAGTTCTCTAGATCACGAACAAGAAGGATTGCTTTCCCTTTCAACATCATCATCATCATCATCATCGTCTTCATCATCATCGTCACCGCCACCACCATCGCCACCTCTACCACCACCATTGTCATGTAATATGAGCCTGTCTAGCTGTCCCAATACTTTCTACTGGCATTCAGTATATTATTACTCTAGATGAAAAACAACAAGGATTGCTTTTCCTTTCAACAAGCCGAGATTAACAAAAGGGGTTGCATATTGCGCACGCTCTCTGACAATTCCAGATCAGCATAAAGATTATCTATCAAATGTCACAAAACAGTTCCATGGAATGAGACAACAGTTCGCCTGGCGTTATAGAAGGAGCAAGAACTTAATGACATCTTAATTATGTGATGTTTACTGTCCCGTTAATTTAGGAATTGTTCTGACGATGCTATGTAAACGACACGTTAGATTCGCCAAGTTGGCCCAGGACAATGAAACGTAGAGTCTGGCCTTGGTAAAGGAGCTGATTGGAGAGGAGGGGTTGAGAGAGGAAAGGGGTGGTTTTAGTCTGCCATTTAGAAAAAAAAATCGAGGAGCTTCTCACACCATCTCTCAAAAGAGGACCAAATTATGGTATCGCAAAATGGACACTTTTCAGAAGAAGCAAAAAAATAAAAAAAAAAAGAAATGTTTTGAGTTTCTTGTCAAAAGAAGATGTGTTCTGGGGTTAAATCAATAAAACCTTTTCTGCATCAGTGTCTTTGCCATTGTTTAAGCTGAACAGTTTGATTTTTTCTTAGTACCCCGAGGTACCATAAGACGGTTATGCTCGGGGCAAATCTTCTATAGCAACAGGATTAAAAAAAAACTCAACTAATATTCACACGGTCCCTTCCTTCCCCAATCTGTCCCTGTACTCTCTATTCTTGTGTCTTTCCAAAAAAAACTGTTTTTTTTTCCTCGTCTTCCGACACGGGCACTTTACAAGTACGTTGCCCTGGGGGCGCGGGCCATGACCTATATTACATTATAATATATTGTTATATTACATTATATACTGTAGTATGTCATTGCCAGACACTGTAATTGGTATGCTTTGTAAACCAGTTCTGAGCTCGACCCCTCCCCACTTCTCTCTGCCCTTTTTTTCCCTCTCATTTTTTGGTCTCCATTAAACAACAACAACAACAACAACAACAACAACAACAACAACAACAACAACAACAACAGCAACAACAACAACAACAACAAGAACAAAATTTCGTCCCCCCTAAGGGTACCATAGTTCATATGGCACATGTTTTAATCCACCACTGGTAGAGGACATTTTTAACCTGAGCTATCCTTTTACTCTTCATTTTGTTTCTCACACCTTCTCGCAGAACTAGGCTACTGGCACATACAAAAAAAAAAATCTCTCTGTTGTACCTTTACGCTTCACCTTGATAGCGAGTAGATCTAACCTGTCCATTGGCTCTATTTTTTGCATCTGTCTTCATCACTACACTATCAGCGCAGAGAGAAGGGAAAAACAACAAACCAACAAACGATCCATTGTACCTTTAGGCATCGCATTGAAAGTGGGGAAACCTGTCCTTTTGTTCTATTTCTGACATTTATCTTTCCTCCTCTCGCATGCACTAGATGACTCATAGGCGTGGTTATTTACCTTCCGGATTAGCTCCAAATTTTCAATAGGAACCATCCTATTTTCCACTAGAGATGAAGGTCGTATTGTCTTGCCTGTTTCTGTACAGGGGACTCTGTTTGTTCACGCCTTCCGTTCAGTCTCCACAATTTTCAGGAAACGGTGGTCAATGGCATAATCCCTTTTCGTTAGTTAAAGCAATACAGTAACCACAAGAAACTTCGAAAACATTAATAATGTTCATTGTAGTTAATGCAGTACGTTAATTAAGGTATAGAGTATGCATACGGTCACAGAGCTAGAGGTTGAGAACAGGTAGCGCCGCCAGATCAAAATCTCTGCTTAACAGCAACAGTTTTCATGCCTCACTAGAGTTGTCATTCAGAGAAGTCGAATGTATTTCTGACACTGATTAAGAAGCGTGATCCCGACTTATTAAAATTTTTCCCGATAGAGACAACTCTGACAAATTGCAATCCGTATAATGATAATTTCTGCTTAATCGGCGTGAGCACAGCACAACACAATATAGCACAGCACAGCACAGGCCGGGACGGCGCGATACGGTACAGTATAGAGCAGTGCAGCGCGGTGTGGTGCAATGCAGCACACATAGAATATCGAATCAAAGTAGCAAAATGCTACCAAAAAAAAACCCCAAAACCCAAGAACAACAACAAGAAACTGCGACATAACCATTACCTCTAAAAGCAAATTTAATACCTCCATGTTGTCAAAGATTTCTCATTTACTTTCTTATTATCTCTCGTACATCGGTACGACTTTGAAGCCCTGAAACGCGCTGTTTCCAGATACCTTCGTTTGTGAAGGAATGCATTTCCTACGTTTTTCCCCGTAGTGACAAGACGTGTCAGAAGAAAACGACGTCATGAAAGACGGTTTAATCGCTGGGAAGTTTAACATGTAGTAACACCTGAGAGACGTTGATCTCAGGGGCGTATCGTCAAAGAGGTACTTCATGATAGACAATTTAAAGGCAAACAAGTTTAACATGTACGTAGTCCTACCAGATAAGATAATGTTGATCTCACGCGTGTATCATCAAAGAGGTATTTCTTGAAACACTATTTAAAAACAGGAATTGATCTATAGAAACACGTGAGAGATGTTGATATCAAACGCGTGGCTGAGGCAGACCTGGTTCCAAGACACTGTTGTTTTTTTTAAAAAAAAGGAGGTGTTGACTTTACCAGTAATACTTTCAAACCAATTTGAATGCAGATATGTCTTTGTGACTGAGGTTGACCGTCAGATACCTTTTCAGAAAAGTAGACAATTCAAATGCTAATGATAGTATCCTGTTGTTTATGAGTTGCTGTGTTCAGTAGAGAGAAAGAGAGAGAGGGAGAGAGAGAGAGAGAGAGAGAGAGAGAGAGAGAGAGAGAGGCAGGCAGGCAGACTCTTGTAAAGCACCAAGTGTGTACAGAAAAGACCACTCACATTCTGAACTAATATGCATACACTGTCATCCGGGCATCGCTTCTACTTTTCGATTAACAGAGGAATATTACTGGCTGAGATTCTGATGGTCTGTTACAATGGCTTTTAGGGTCTGATGCTTTCGGAAATGAGATTTCATCACGTTATTCTACTTACATGTGTATTTTGCTTTGGCGGAAGTGAGTTTTGTTGGATTTGATTACTTAAAAAAGTGGCGATTTGGGATCATTATGAATTTTATTATTATCATTATTATCGTAAATCGAGTAGGAATAAATCCCATCTTCAGCGGACCTGTCCATAAAATCCAAGTTTGTGAGGCGTTTTAATTCCTAAGAAAACATTGTCATGGTAAATATGAGCAGTTCTATACCTAAGTATGAAATCCGTAATGCTGATGTTTTCGAGTACACGAGGTTCCAAGTCGTGAAGTCCTTTTATACATCGGGTGGCAAACTAAAAAGAGGGTTAAGTTAATTTCAAAATTTCATAATTCTATAATTCCAATTATTTAAATCTCATATGCAGATGAACTTTGGTACACAATGGCATATTGTTATTGTTTGCTAAAGCTGCAAATTTTCAACATCCAGGTGCTATTACAGCCGCAGAATTGAAAACACATGTCAAACAATATCACGTCAAGAGTGTCTGAGACATTGGCACCGGCATGTCAGTTTTTGGCATGTTCTTAAATTTTTTTTTTTTGGCTGTGAAATAAGTACAAGATGGCACCTAGAACAATGGAACTAGAGATTTTATAGATTAGTCTACATTTATTATTTTTTTTGTTTGTTTGTTAACGCGCTCAAAATTTCATCCTAGTTTCTTCTTAACTCTTAAAGTTATTGGGCTTGAAGTAAGCAAACATTTCGCATTTTTTTTTGGTCACCTGTTATATCGATAATAAGGAGGGAAGAGCGGGAGAGGAGGAATGCCTGAGGCATAAGTTTTTTTTTTTTTGGAGGAGAAGGGGACAAGAAGATGGGAGTGAAAACTAAATATCTTTCAGCCTCCCTTGCCTTTGAGTTGTCTACGCCACCGGTCGATGTCGTCACTCACGAAGTATTTCCGGTATAATTAAGTCGCTCCTCAGAGTACTAGGCTGAACTCGTGTGGTTGAGACCGACTGTCTGTCACATCCTTCTTCATCTCCTAGCCAGCTTCTCTACCTTTGTAATGCTCATCTGTTGCTCCCCACTCCAACATGCTTTCTTAATCTCCACTCACCCTCCTCCCCCCATTCCCCCCCNNNATTATTTTTAAATCCTTCTTCGGGACTCTTCTTCCCAACGTACTTTGTTAATACACCACCGCTCCCCCACCCCCTTACTGCTGTCTTTCCCCTCTCCCTTCCTCCCCCACCCCATACCCGTCCGATGCTAAGAAGATTAGCCCTGGAAGTTTGCATGCACCGCACGTCACTGTTGCCAACTGTTTCGTTCTCGTTGTAAAACAGTATTAAGAGACTGATAATTTCCCTTTCCGGTGTTTTACTGAAGGGAAGGGGAAAAAAATCTCTGATGAATGACACATTTTGGCTCTGCAGCTAGTGAAAATGACAAGCATGGTAAATGGTAGAAGGGATTCCATTTTCTTCGTTTTTTTTTTTTTCTTTCTTCCGCGTTATGTGGATGGGGTAGTATGAGCCGATACCTAAATTTTTAAGTATCGGGATACTCTGCCTCCAGACTCAAAGTGTCGGAAGAATTGATTTAATTCGAGTCTGATACTTAATGCCGGGTGGACATTTCGATATAATTATTTGATACTTCTCGAAACTTACGATAATCTCGATAGTTCCAATACTTTCAATATTATTGAGACTTCCGAAATCTCCTATACTGGATCGAAATTCGTGATATCGAAAGTATTCATGCTCAGAAACGATACAGCCCATCACTAGGATAGCGGATTCATAGTGTGGCTGTGTCTTACGAGGTGGAAAAGCTATTATCAGATCTTTAATGATACTTCCTCACCAGGTTCACAACGCACGTGCAAGGTTTTAACCTTTCAACTAGAGATCTGAAATGAGATGTAAATTTCAGCGCTAATTCGAAATGTGCAATATGATAGCAACATCAGGAAATGCCACATGCACATGTCTAGCTCTTCCATATGGTCCGTAATACAAAAGCTCTCTGTTTTCTCCAGCTAGTAAAGAGATACAAGTACTTTCTCCTTGTTATCTATGTTCACGTCCCACAGTAATACCTCACAAACTCAGATATCAAGAGTTCGCCTCAGAAATTGGAGGTAATGAAATTTTCGAGTTCATGGATAGCTGATTTGTTTGAAATATGATTTTGCGGTGCATCAGCACGATTACGGCTTTATTGCGCTATTTTATTTCAGCTATACACTGTACAACTAAACTACTGGGTAGAATTTTCTATTCAGTTTTTCCAGGACAGTGGCCGCTGAGCCTACTCTTCTACGATTTTAAAACTTTACGGGATTTTTAACGTGCAGAACTTGCATTGATTCAAGATTCAAGATTCAGGATTATTTATTACTCAGGTTTTACAAAGAAACACATGTGCATTAACATTAGTAACAACAATACGTATTTAAAAAAAAATGGACTGAACAGGCAAATAATACAGTAACAGTTGCTGTTAAGTGTAGATGCTGTCGGCTGGTATTACAGAGGGCATTCAGTTTTATGGTTTACAACTTTTAGGTACAATTTTGATGAATTTACACATATGATAGAACCTCTTGGTTTTTCGTCTTTATTCGGGAAGAATAGACGCCGGGTGTCCTACTCTGAAAACCAGAGTGTGACTTCCTATGGAATAATCACTGTGACTGACGTCCCTTGAGAATTTGCGCATTGACAATGGGATCTCTTACCGTGGTAAGAACTACATTAGCGCAGTGGGTGTTGAATGTCCTCTTGGAAGCGTTCGCGAGTTAATTTAATTCCTACGATGGTAAGAGATCCCATCGGTAATGCGCAGGTTGTCACCTGTCACAGAGACACACACCGGAATACATAGATTAAACAACAGGATACAGGACTGGGGCTGTGGAATAATTATATAAGGAATTTGAATAAGTAAGGCAGCATATTACTTTTTAGATCGAATTCAGATTTGGCATCAATAACAATACGTTTATTAAGCTCAGATAACAATCTGTTGTAAATGAGCAAACAATAACAATATTCTTAACAAGCAATTCATATTCTACCCTTCCTCTCTCCCTCTCTCTGTCTCTGTCTTTGTGTCTGTCTCTGTCTCGCTGTCTGTCTCTTTTGATGACGTTGTTAGTGTTCATATGGAAGTACACACACACACACACACACACACACACACACACACACACACACACACACACACACTCACACCCACACCCCACACCCACACCCACAACCACCCACACACACACCCACACTTACACCAACACACACCACACCCACCTCTTCCCCCTTCACACACACACACACACACACACACACACACACACACACACACACACACACACACATGAGGGTTTCAAGATTTTATGTGGAATTTGGTCTCTCTTCATCCATAAATGCACCACCTAAATGGTTCTGTGCGATCCCATTTCCTTCCAGACCTCACTTATATGGAGTACACCATTACAGTGCGCGTCAATACGAAGAATAAGTTCACGCCGATGTCTAGACCGGTACCTCAGTACTGTGATGTGGTTATTAGATCTGCCATCGGTTCTTCGGAATATAGCAAATTTTCCTTGATGGATTTCTTTGTTGGCTGGTCTAGTACCTGTCTCCGAGTAGTTTGTGGAGTCTGCGGCATTGGGGCATGTGCACTTTATTCCCAGACAACCAACCGGAAGGATATTCTTCATTTTGTTCGTTCCTTAATGTAAATATCATTTCGTGTTGGACCCCGGTTCTCTATTAAAAATTAAAAAAAAATGAAACAGTAAAGCTGACAATTATTAGCCCTTAAAAAAAAATTCTTCACAGTGCCTTGCAATATTATACATTTCATTCATGATATTACAAACATAATATCGTCAGGCTCATTCCACATTTCTTAAGTCATTTTAAATGATCTGAGTTGTTTATATTACTATGATCTTCCATTTATATATTTTTTTTTGTTTTTGCTATTTAATATAGAGCTTTGGCACGTTATTACAGGCCAGTTTAACAAATTAAACTACATCTGTCTTATTGTTTTTGCTTTGAGCAACAAGTTGAGAACGCTAAATTTCTCAGAATCTCAAAAAATGATATGGGGGAGTGTGGAATATGCGTTGTATATGTGTATGTTATATAACGAATCGGTCGGCTGTAGTCCAACACTATTCGCTAGAGAAATGCCAATTGCATTGAGATTTTTCTGTCTGCTGACATGGATTTCGCGGTGAGAAATTCCCAAGTGTCTTCATTAAGCATGTAGGGTAATCCTCTAGCCACACGACAACAACCTATTATTCATATATTAACCCGGAAGTTAGATTCTAATGTCAGCCAATGAAAATAAATGTATCACATCGCAGCAGTTATTAATGGGTCATCGGCCACCATCTTGATTTTCATTGTTTCGCGGATCCTTTGTTCGTTTTTCTTTCGCAGATTACACACAAGGGTATGCAAGACGATGGAGGAGGAAATTGGGAACTTGCGCATTAACGATGGGGTCTCTTACCATCGTAAGAATTACATTAGTTCATTAGGGCTGAATGCACCCTCAGTAGCGTTTAACGGGCAGTGTTAAAGAAATTTGTGCGATGGTAAGAGATCCTATATTTAATACACAAGTTCTCAATTGCTGTATTTTACGCTTTAAATCCTAGTAAAATTGATGCATAGCATGTATGACGCAATTTTGTATGTATACATAGGACGCGGGCAGGTTACCTTCTCGTGCTGTAAAGGAGTTGGGTCTTAAATATCATTATTATTATTATTATTATTGTTATCTCATTTGTTTAATTATTTAATCATCAATGCACATAATAACCCCGCGAAAAGCTTTAATTATGATCTGTGCGGCATACAGTAATGTCCTCTTGGAGTCCCGAATGACAATGCAAAAATTACGAAGAAAATAGGACCAGGACCTCAATTTTCACGGGACATTGAAAATGCGACCAGTATTATTTATCGACGGATCGGATTAATAAATAATAATAAGGTTTGTAAATATCGTATCCAGGCTAATGCCCACTGAGAAGACATCACTCTATTATTATCATATCAGCAGGCCTGATCATTTTAGTTAGGACTTTCTCATCTCCCTGAGGAGAATACAATGCAGCTGCCATTTACAGGCACTGGTTACTAGCATTCTGACATCTTTCTTACTGCCTATAGTCAGGTGCTGAGGAAATGTGAATAAAATGCTGTCTCTAGGCACCGTGATCAGGAATCGAGCCTACAATCTTTAGATTCTGAGTCCAACACGGTAATCTTTCGACAAAGTTGCTCCTGTTGCTGCGATCCTAAAACTTTTCCATAGGATCGTTACCATTGGGACCTGCTCACTAAATGGCCGTGCACATTGCCTTGATTCAGATGGATGTGCTTCCATTTTTCAAAATACAGGCACTGAATATACTTATTAATTTTGGTTTAATTTTTGAATAGATTTAATTAATGTATTAATCAAGATTCGACACTGTAAACTATAACGATCTGCCAGCACTTCAGTGTGAAGCATGCGACTGATTTCAAATTATTGAAAATATACCATCATTCATCCCCCCTCCTTTTATACCCCGGACGGGCCTTTAAAGTATTGCTTACATTGGCCGACGCAGGGCTTTTACTTTTAAATTTATGTATGAGCGCCGGCGAATTTATACACAGGAGAAATGTTCTTCCATTTCATTGAGAATATCTGGATTTAACTGTAATTTGGATCTCTGTCCAAATGCACAGGTGTAATCCTTTAGCTATATTTGAAATGAGACACATTATAAAAGACCCCATGTAGAATCTTGTGGCGATAGACTATTCTTGTCACTTTAAGAAATACAAACGTAGATTCCATACATATCTCCCCTCCCTTCGGAACTTGAATCCAGATTCAAAATCCATCGAATCCTACATCTGGAGTCGAACCCAGATTCGAATATTGTGGGATTCGAGTCTGCCCAACCCTAGTCATCGTAACAAGAACAATATTCACCTTTCGACTCTTCTTTGTTGGATCCAATAGCCTAGTCTTTACATGTAATATAGCAGTATAAACGTATTCCTCCAGGACATTACTAATCAGTGACAAAAGTGGCATGGTATGACGAAATATTGCTTGCGCACGTTATGAATATGTGTGGTGTTTGTTCTGAGGCTAAAGGTTAGTGAACAATATGGCCGAATGATTACAACTTGACCGAAGGATGAAAGAGTAGGCTCAAAAGTCCCCATGATCATGTCAAATTATAAATGTCTTTGAAATTCTTTTCATTCATATCTCCCTGTGTCCACACAGCTGGTAATGAGTACCTGCGATTGATAGGCCGTGAAAGCCATTGCCTGGATGCTAGTGATAATCATTGTAGAGAGGCAATGACACTGTTTTGCCCCTCCTGGAAATTCAGATAGTTGAGTGACCTGGTCTGATTTGAGTTGATAGTTACATGTAAAAGATGGCCGGCCGGCGTGGCACATGCGAGCTTCACTTCTGTATTTCTAGCAACTTGAAAATATGTGTGGATGCATGAAAAAAAACCCTTCATATCTTTTCAAACATGAAAATTAAGTTATTGATAGAATATTAATGCCCATTCATTTCTGAATATTTTTCACTTTATTTGAGGTCAATATCTTTATTAGTTCCAAAGTTATGGGCAAATTTACCGTAGCCATATATAGATCTTGAGAAAATTGAGATTAAAGTCTTTTTAACCTTGCCTTTGAGCGAAGAACGCTTCATTAAAACACAAAACAAACAACATTTAAACGTCATTTTCAGGAATAAAAATTTACATGAATGGAAGATAAATGAATGAGTTATCTGACTCTGCAGAAATCTCATTTTGACCTAGGAAGTCGAAATTCGACTTTTCAAAGCCCTAGCTCAAAGGTATCCTCTGCGAGATCCGACGGGTTTTCCCATGCGGCCACACATATATTGTATGCATTTTTGTATTTTAATTGTCTATGACGATGTACTGTCTAATCCGTCGTGTTTATCCCGTCATTTTTTACTTGTAATGTTGATCGCCATCATACGGTCAAGCAATGTCTGGGCATGAATATTTTAATGAAATTTGTTAAAACTTATTAAACTTGTTAATAAGAATAATATGGAGTTGCTCGAACAACCACTGGTTGCCAAGATACGTGCTTCTTTCATTAGCGTCATCTTCATTATCATTATCATCTATAATGCTAATTAAAAAAAAAAAAAAGAAAGATGATATACTTTGGCTGACAACAATTATGAATAGCAGGAGGAGCAACAACATTAGTGGTGCCTATCTTCACAAAGATGGGCATTAAAGCTAGGCTAGGCTGGGTTTGCCATTTATGATACAATCAAGTTCTCAGCAGCATGGGAAAAGGTGCGATTAAAATGAGCTGCGATTATTCAGTGACCGTTGTACTTAGAAAACATTCAAGGCATTTTGTCACATGGAAAATGTTTCTGTTAAGCGAAATAAAGGAAGTCAAACAATCGATCAGATGTACAAGGTGCCAGTGTCAAGCAGTCTTAAGTATGCCTTTGACAAAGATTTAGGTTTATGCATGATATAAGGAAAATATCATAGAACTCTCCCAAGGGCATAATATGCTGAAGTTTGGGGCAGAGGTCGCACCCCGGAAATCCGGCAAATTTCGTAAACAAAGTCGAGAGGCTGACACACCCCCGAATTTACGCACGCTGATTGGAGGAAAGGTTTGCGTGCCATGTGCCTATGCAACCCTCTGTTGCCTTCTCCCTCCACCTCAAAAATAAAAACAAAAAGAAAAAACTGGACCTCTCCCTTCGCAATTTTTGCTCGTCTAGACCGCGTTGCAGAGGCTTTGTCCCAAACGATCATTGTAATTGTTTTCCAATGATTTTTAGAAAAAAAGGAGGG
>JAWQUT010000045.1:2523497-2565784 GCA_033807755.1 Ellobium chinense | reverse complement strand
GGGGGGGGGGTATGCTGGAGGGAGATGGGGGAGAGGAAGGTTTAAAGAACATCATTTGCTATTGTTTAGCCCTTTTAANGGGGGTGGAGAGGGGGTGGAGCGGGTAGGGATTGAAGAGGAGTGAGGGAGGGGAAGGTTAAAGTACATAAAGATTGTTGCAATAATGGGTCGCCATAATGGAGGTTGAGCACTGCATAATATTTTACGGACTTTCTTGCTCACGCACGGCCTGCACGCACACATTCGGGATTTCATCAGTAAGGAAACGGTCAACATATTATTAATAATGTAATAACGAAAGTGCTAAGAAACAGCTTGTCACAACATGAGCTATAGTGGTAAACGTGAGGTGGGTCTTGGCTTCCTTCTCTTTCTTTCGCACATTGTCTCTCTCTCTCTCTCTCTCTCTCTCTCTTCTCTCTGTCTCTCTCTTCTCTCTGTCTCTCACTCTCATTCAGTCATAAAATTCCTCGTTTGAATAACACAATATAAAACATGAAAGGGATTCATGTAGAGGGGCCAACTGTGTATAGTGTATCTACTGTTTATAGTGTATCAACTGTGTATGGTGTATCATATTTTAAAGCACGATAGAAGTATACCTCATAACTAAGTCGTCGCTGATTACTGCTATGCAGCACATCTCAAAGTCTTTTCTCCAAGCTTGTCATCGTCTTCCTTTCGCATACCCTCTCTTTCTCTCGCTCTCTCTCTTTCTCTCTATCACTTTCTGTCATTCAGTCCTATTATAATTTTTTCGAACGACAGATTATGAAACAGTGTACAGTGGGATCCAGTGAGCTCGTACTTCAAGGAACTTTTTCGCAATATCGAGTTTGCGAGATGCTCGAATTCGTGATCAACATTTGATCCAGAAAGTAAAGAAGTAAAGTATTAGAAGTGAATTCAAAGCTAAGTCATGGCTAGTTGCCGCTATGCAGCGCACTTTCCCAGATTTTTTAAATCCTAGCCAGTCGTTCTTAATACCACCTGTAAAGAACAAAAAATCCACCACTGAGACAAACGAGGCGTAAGAAGAGAGTGTGCTTGCCAGGTAGACAAACAAACGCACCTAACAAAAAAAACAACAACAAAACAAAACACTAGACCCAAGGTCGCACCCACGAACCTCAGAATGAACCATGTTTTGGAATCTGATAACATGACGTCACAGGTTGCACTGCTACGCCGCTCTTCTCCCATGTCCCCTTTAAATAAAAAAAAAAAGTAAACACCACCACAAATACAGTTCTCTGAAATCTGAAAGCTTTTAGAAGAATGTACAGAAACATTTCTTCCGTTCATTTTTGCAGAGTTGTTTCATCAAAGAGGGATAGAAGGCTTAAATGCGTTTTGTTTTGTTTCTTTTTTCCGCCTAGACATTCCAACTCTAAACAAACAGTGTGGTCTATCTGCTACCCAACTAGATTGTGGTTGTTTAGCTTTTCTTACTTTTAAATCGTGACAGAACCTGAGGTTTTTTTTTCTGGAAGGAGCTTGGAGCTGATTTTGTGTTAGTTTTTCGACAAAGGAAATGGAACAGAGTTCCTGTTTGGGCGAGAAACACGAAAACGAATCTTCTTTGCCAAACGATTGGCAGGAATGCAAACACAGCTTTCCCTCTCTCTCTCTCTTTTTCTGTCTCTTTCTTTCTCTCATTCTCTCCCTCTCGCGTACACATACTCTCCACACACACACATACACACACAGACGCACACACACACAGACACACAGAGACACACACACACTCGCACACACAGACACAGACACACAGACACACACACACATACACAGAAAGTCCAGGAGTCCTCCCGCCGCATGACGGACCCGTTGTTGGTTACCATGATCGAAATATAATTGCGCCATAAAACTTAACTATTACTTGCATGAGACAGTTTGAACCTTTGACATTACTACGTTATCCAAACTATGCATCCAAACGATGCATAAACAGTGGAACCTCATGGACTCGGATCTTAAAGGAACAGTCCATAATTCTGAGTTTGTTTTGTGTTGGAGTTCCTATGTAAAATTTCGTCGGTCTTCGCATAGGACCGGCTACATTAAAATATGACGAAGTCAAATATATGCGAAGACAGTCGATTTGATATGATTAAAAAAAACCCAAAAAACTGGAAACTCATGACCAGCGCTGCTGGAAACCACAGAAATGAGGTTCTTAATCCTATCGCTACACCCCGTGTTTCCAATCCTTATAGTGACGTCACCAAATCACCATGAGCTCAATGGCCTTTGCAGAGTTAGAGGATTCATGATTAAAGATTTAAAAGTTTGAGGCGCTTCAGCTTGGTTGCGGCTATATTGCGTCCGTGTTAGTAGGAATGGATCACTTCAGAGAAAATGATAAAGGGCTCGTCGGATTCAGCACGGGAATAATACTTTCGGGGCGTACATTTACATCCAATAGCTCTTTTGACCAAAGGGATAGGGCGAATGATAGTGTGTACATGTGCGTCGTACGTCACCAACTTAGATAGAAGATTAGTTTGCATAGGTTTTGAAGGAAGCAAAGCAAGGAAAGGAATTACTCACAACAGTGAAGAGAAGACAGTATGGCGTATAAGACTTTCAATAAGAAGATAAAAGGCTAGAATCTTTGATAGCAACTGGAAAACTCGATGGTAGACGAGACAGAATATATGATGATACAAAATCACCTTACAGACCGATGTGAAAGTGTTTTTATAGGACAAGAAGACAAGACTGCATAGGAGTATAGCCCCGCAATGGCGCTTAAGGGGATGTTCTATCAAAATGTCCGCGGGGCCGCCTTTAGAGCTAGATTGTGCTTGTTTATAGAAATGTACCCAATTTTCCTTCCAAAGTCTGCCGTTGGCTCTGCATCCATTGCATAATATAAAATTATAAAGGCGATCATATTTGTCTGGATCTGATCTTTCAATGCGCCACACAAGATTAATCATTTATGAGCCCAGACTAACTGCTAGTTTGTCTCTCCTTGGTGGAAAGTGGAAAGCTATCAGTTAGCACTTTTGACACTTGTTATCTCCCCTTGCACAAGGTCTCATGCACTGGGGCAGTTTGTCGATAGTTTCAAATATCTACTATTGCGAGTACTCACGAATCCAATATCAGCGATAGTCGGTAGCAATATTGTACTTTGAAGTAATAATGATTCCACGGGGTGAGTTAACAACAGTAACTGTGGGTCAAATTTCAAATTAGAACCCCCGTTGAAAACACAAAGAAAGAGCAACAACAACAACAACAACAACAACAACAACAACAACAACAGCAGCAGCAGCAGCAGCAACAACAACAACAAAAAACAACGAAAACAACACCAGCTGCATCTATAATAACAACAACAGCAGCAGCTGCAGCAGCAATAATAACAGCAACAACAACAACAACAACAACAACAACAACAACAAGACACCAGGATGGTCTTTTCCGAGATTGAGTGTGGACTGGGTTTGGGATTATTTGCTCTTTTTTTTTTCTTTTTAAAATTCAGTTTCGTTTTCAAAGCAATAATAAAGAATTACAAGAGTACAAACTTCAAAGAAAATACAGTGAAATGAACTAAAGGGCTCCTATCGATAGTATCGGCTAATTCAGATTTTAGTAGCAGGCACATATCCTGGGGGCCGGTTTCTAAAGAGTACTCATAATTGGTATCGACTACATCAGGGCAAAGTCTAGGTTCTTTTTAGAACATCAGTGCGAAGCTTCGGAGAGTTTATTTATAAATCTCTCTCGCTCTAAAACCATAGATGGGTGATAGATCCAAGAGGCATTTTGGGGCAGGGAAGGAGGCGGGCGATGCATGTCCCCAAATAGTATATTTAGCGACGAACATTCCATGATGAGAGAGAGACAGAGAGAGAGAGAGAGAGAGAGAGAGAGAGAGAGAGAGAGAGAGAGAGATGTTGTTACATGAGGTATAATCAATATAACCATTTATCTACTATCCATAGCCATCCTTCAGTCTCTGTCTGTCTGTCTGTCTGTCTGTCTGTCTGTCTGTCTGTGTGTGCCTGCCCACTTGTCTGTCCGTCTGATTGTCTGGGGGTTTCTCTGTCTGTCTGCCTGGTCTGTCTGTTTGTCTGCCTGGTCTGTCTACATGCTTGCCTACCTCTTGTTCAACTGCCTGCCTGCCTACCTACCTATCTACCTGTCTGTCTGTCTGTCTGCTAGTTTGCCTAACTGTCTGTCTGTCTATCTGTCTGTCTGTCTTTCTCCTTGCCCATCGTCTGTCTGTCTGTCTGTTCATCCGTCCGTCCATCCGTCCGTCCGTTCAACTAGCAGTCTATCTGTCTGGACTCATCACAACACATTTCATGCTTTTATGACGTAACCTCTCCGAATGTTATCCAACATCTTTGCCCCATCAACACGTCTCATGCTTTTATGATGTAACCTCCCCGAATGTTATCCAACATCTTTGCCCCCTCACAACACATCTCATGCTTTTATGACGTAACCTCCCCGAATGTTATCCAACATCTTTCCCCCATCACCCTCCTGCCTCGTTTTCTTTAAACCCCAAATTAAAAAGAAAAACACAACACAGCCCAAACACGCACGAGGCCCTCATTACAGGGTGGGCAGTTCTCCCTCTCTAAGGAGTTCGACCACACGACTCCATTCTTCATTATCATCCCTGCCACTGTCTCCCTAATCTCTCGCCCGCTTCTTTCAGGCCTACTTGCGGTCGGGCTCACACGAGATTCACCGATTACATACAGTCGGAATTTAATGCCTCAGGTTTCCGAAAGGGACGGTCGAATACTCTGCCATGATTGATTGACCCACGTCCAAAGGTTTGTTTCGTTTTGTTTTGCTCTTTCTTTTTAACCCCTAGCCCCAATTACTTCCATCCTCTTCCCACAGATAGATCATGAATACTGCTTTGCTCATGCGAGTGTCGATTTTTTTTTATTTTGGCCAGGAAAAAAATACCCTTTTCCTCCACTTTTACGCAGTCGTATATCCGATTGAAGTTTTATTATGTTAGGATTATATGTCCCTCTTTAGCACAGTTATAGCAATATCAGAGACGAGGGCTTCAACCCTTGCTGGGCATTCGACATGAAAATACCCAAGGGGAAAACCCACCATTACCAGGATTCGAACCCAGGACCTTTTGCTTCAAGGGAAAAGCAATCTCCCACTCGACGACCCTGCAACCGGCCTAAACTGAGCAGGGCTACGTTTATGTGGTTCCTGTAATTTGACAAAATGGCAAGTCCCAGCCCTTTTCTTAGCAAATAAAATCTCTAGGCAAGCCAAGATGACTGCGATTAATGCGGAAGAGACAGAAAGCAATGCATTGACTTGCGAGTGGCATTTGCTATATTGATATCTCTGCCTCTTTCATTTGCATATATACGACCTTTGATTCTTGCCACACCTTCCTCCGACACAAGGCCGTTAATAAAATGTCTCATCAACAAATTTGAAACCGTAGAGGGTTGTCACCATGTTGCCATACTTTTGCTTCTAGCTTTGTACAAAGAACGACTCTTTCCTAACAAACTGTCTAACTGAGACTGATGCGCACCAACCAAAAACGTTGGCTACCATTTGCTAAGGACCGCCCAAGAATACAACAACAGCCTCTTTTGGCTTTTGCGACGTTGTAAGGACCAAAGAAACATATCCTTTTTTATTTTTAATTCAATTTTATTAAATCGAGCCCAGGTTATATAATAACACATGGGTGGTCAAACACTGATAACGCATGGCAATACATAGACAAAGCAATATAACTGTATATATACTCGTAGACAAAACAACAAAATTGCATACATATTCATAGACAAAACAACGTAATTGCGTACACTAAATGTAGGAAATAAAAATGAGGAACAATATCCGACCTAGCAATATTCTTAGTTTGGATGGTAATAAAATTAAGTATGATTGGGGAAGAAATATAGCGTAATAATATGATCGAAACATGATGCCTTAGTAATGTTTTTCAACAAGTAAGTGGTTGCACTATGAATATTTTGAAGTAAAGGAAAAAAAAAGTAAACATGCTTGCTGATCACAGATAAAATAAATATTATAAATTACATGTACTTTAAAGGACACAGCTCTTAAAAATACATCAAATTACAAGTTCAGTTTCGTTTTCAATGAATTCATAAAGAAATATATCTGTCTGAACGCGCTTAAAACAGTTTTTTAAATAGTTTTTTTTTCATTTTCGCTAAACAGCGCGAATACCCCATGACGTGTATTTTGGATAAACAGTCAAAGGAAATGTTTCCTGTTTGTGGCAGAGCCTAGCAACATGCTTTTCATTGATCTAACAAAACAGCAACAGGAAGTTGCTTTAACTCTCTCTTTTTTTCCTCGTGTCATCTTTGTGTTACATAAAAAGCAACCGATATAGAACAGGGGAAGTGTTTATAAACTACTTCATAAGAAAGTTGATTTTTTTCTTCAGATTTTAACTGAGCTTGGTAATCCACTGAATCAGTGAATCCACTGTATGATCAGTGAATTTTAGCACATTAACTCAGTTCCATTAAACTGTCAGCGGGAAAGGGGCAATTACTGGTGAAATGTTTGTCTTGGTTAAAAGTGCAATCCAGCCATAATATGCTGTAAAGTGTATTTTACCCGTCCAGCTAGGATCCTCCTCCTTATTAATTTTTTAACGAAAGTGCACTTATTGAGAATTGACAAAAACACTTTCTCATTGCTTTCAAGGCCTGAAATGAAGGAAATGCAGATATATATATATAGCAAATGTAATGATTAAGGATAATGACCTAATCTTATTCCTTCCTTCCTCCCCCTTCAAGTTGGCCTTTTCGAAAGGAAAAAAACAACAACTAGAACAGCTTTTCCATCACGTTTCTGACGCCTGCCCAGGCTGTCCGAAAATTGCATTGGGGATGAGGGAATTCAAAGTGTCGAAGCTGTTCACGGACGATGGGGCAAAAACAAAGCATATGAACGGATAAACTGGGTCATAGAGGTGAAAAAAACACATCTTGATATCAGGCAAGACAGCATCTGATGGAAAAAACACCCCCGCTTGTCCTTCTGTTTTTTTTTTCGTTTCTTTTAATGTTTTCCGCATGTTGGACAGTGGTCCACTCTGGCAGTTTGTCTCGCTCTCGACGTCCGAGAAGTCTAGTCTAGACGAGTTCTCACTCAAATATTTATTTTCTTGATAGTTTGTCCATTTATCATTCATTCGGATTGTGGGATATGATTATGTGCTTCTCAGGATCTTCTTCTCCTTCCTCAGCGAAGATGGACAGATGACCATGCTTGAAGTGTAGTCCAGTCTGAGTACCTATAGGACTATAAACCTAGGCAGGGTTCCGATTTGGAATCGATTACTGCGATTCCTAACTTAGCGATCCTAAGGAACCGATTCATCACTCGCAACCGGTTACTTTTCCAGAGACGGCTCCTAATTCAGATTCATTTTCATTCAGTTGTCAAATGCTAGAGCATCTACTGCTACTACTACTACTAATGATGATGATGATAATAATAATAATAATAACAATAATAATAAGGATAATAATACTAATAAAGTCGTTTATAAATCTCATTCAGGCTAATGTTCTTTCACGCGACCTCACTCTGATATTGCCCCAGCAGACCTGATTACTCTAAAACTTCCGCAGTTCTCTGGAGAACCCATAGTGCCGCTGCGATTTAAAGGTACTGATCCCTAGCATTCTGACATTATCTTTCACTGCAGTATTATAACCAGATACCCATCTTACAGATGGGTGGACGATGGAAAAAATGTGGATGAAATGCTTTCTCAAGGCACTTACAACACAACCATGGTCGGGAATCGATTCCACGACCATTAGATCTTGAGTTCAACGCCGCAACCACTCGGTCATATTGCTTATATTATATGGCGCGTGAGAACCGTATTCGATCTGTAAGTTGGAATCGTGATCTTTATGCCATTTCAAGGGCGCCAGTCCGATTCTCAGCTAGGGCTAGAGAGTAAATAGTTCTTCCATCCTCCTTCACCGAAAAACAAACATAAAAACCCCGTCAACTTCAACTCATATCCTTTCTCCTCCCTCCCGAGACAAGGCTATAGGGTACGAAATATATTGCAAGAATGCCAATGATCTGCACCTATGAGTGGCATCGGCATTGTGTGCTCCCCTGAGCATACAATATATAACGGAGTTAAGAAAGTCCTAGAGCGATCAGGCCTGCTGCGGTAATAATAGTGTGAAATCGGGTGAGCGGGCACTAGCCCGGATAAGAGGCTTATAAATCATATTTTTATATTTGTAACAGTGTTAACCCGATTTTGTGAAAAAAAAATTAAGCACAGTGGGCGCTCTATACTAATAAAGACGTTTTGACAACTGCTGACTTTCTCATGGGTGGCTTTATTGAATTTTTTTTCTTTTTGCTAAAAGAGGCAAAAAATAATTAATGTTGAGAACCTTTAGTTAGGCATGTGAGGTTCAAACAGTTGCTCCCCACCACTTCAGAATGTCGTGAGCATCTGTTTGTGCACGCGGATCCTATTGCATTATTTCCATTCGCGCCAAGGCCGCAGTAAGGAAGGGATGCACTTAGCTAGTGAAAGAATTATGTTACCGTGGCACGCTTATTTTCACTGGAGTACTAATGAACTGGAGAGTTCAGATTTTAGATCTTCAGTGCCCGGGAATTTTCATCGTACCCCTGCGGCTACTTTAGGCTACTTTGTGCCAAATGCAGTTTAGCGAGAACCAGAATGGGTGAGAGTGTAAATTAAGCATGTTCGACGCCCGGTCGCGAGATGATTCACTATGGCCGCAGGGGGAGGGGAGGGGGGGGGAAGACTAGGAAAATGGATGAATCTGGCCGCACTGTCATTTTTCTGAAATCGACTCCCTTGAATCCACTAGATGGCGCTGAAGTTGTTCAGGTACAAGTCACGTCTTTTCGCTTTGTTTCCAGTGTGACTAAATGTTAATAACAAACGCTTTTCAGCATTTCGTGCTACAAAATTCAGTCTTAAGGTTCGCAAAGGTACTTTGCCCTAACATGCGGAATTTAGCACCCCTCTTCTGGCGAGGACAGGCAAAGCAGCCCTCTGAAATTAGTATGCGTGCAGTGCGGTGCGGATAAATACGACCAGCGGCTGGTGTAGGTAACCTGGGTAGGGGGTATCATGTTCCTTATCTTAGCTAATGTCAAGACACTGCTGGTGCTTCAGGTTCATTGGCATCACTTTGGATGTGCTAGGAAATTATCTTCGGTATGACAAAAACATGAAGCTGCGCAGTTACAAACCTGTGTAACTGAAAGTGTCTTCACAAATGATTCTAAGATTTGCAAAGCCACAGTAGTAGAAAAGGCCCCTATCTCAGTCCATGGTTTGGAAATTACCGTCTTTTTGTTTTCGAGCAAATGACCTCTTGTGTGTTAGCCTGACTTCGTTTCAGTTAAATTCAAAAGTTTGATGAACACATACATCAATTTTAGGTAACAGTCACACGATCGTTGTATTCCACCATGTAGTGCTATTATTAAGGGCTGTAGTTCATTTAATAACTCGTTTCCAGCCAAGATATGAAGCAGATTCGTTTTCAGTGCAACCCTATCACTCAAATATATACTGACACTCTCAACACATGGAGTCAGAAATGTAATGTAATCTGATCTTCGGCAAAGATACGTGTACTTCTCACTCGTAACCTGTAGGCACTTATTGTATTACTGTCTTATTGTGGAGTTTTTCGAAACAAACCGGCAGAACTTCGACATAACATAAGATGGGTAATCAGGACAATGTGGTATGATAATACTGGCTCTTTTGACTGTTAGGTAAGAAATGGGTTGAATAATTATACACCAGCATGCTCAAGTCCGAGCTCATTAAGCTGAGTTTTCGTGATTATTATCTTCGCTCATGTGGTAAGGATGTATTTTTCTCTGGCCACATGCTATTTTGTGATCATCACCGATCGATTATGACCAATTTGTGCGTTATTGCCAGTTCTGTCCCTGTTGTGTTACTATCATTATATCCAAATTTGTCGTGATCAGAGTCTGTTTGGCGTAATGAGAGTTCGTGCTCCTTATCTATAGTCTACTAATAAAGGGGAAGCGATTTTACGACATGCCGCGTTCGACTTTCTCTACTCCGCCCATATAGTACTGGTTGTGTGGCCTTCAGATTTCATGCCCTGCTTTGATAATGATCATCTTGAGAACGTTGTCACATAATAAATAAATAAATATAAGTAAAAATTAAAGCACTACAAGATGTTTATTTCAACGAATTACGACATTCAGTATTCGACCAATTTTTGGCAGATGTAATAGGGAAGTTGTCTGAGTCAGAGGTGCTCGAGCGAATACTGAAGAAGTGTTCTTTGTTTTTTTTTTTCATTTCCTCAGGAAATTTTTGCGAAAAGTCAGAAATGGCTATTCGCAAAGGTGCACTTTTTGCAGCGGAGAGGAGGGTGTCGCATTTTGGTTTTCTCATTTGGGTATGAGAGCATAATTTTAGATTAATCCGAAGTGACATTACAAGACTGCCGATAAAACATAAATTTGGCAATCTTTTGTTTTTCCGTTTTGACACAAAAATATCTCATAATCGATGATGTCCAGTGAAATGAGGACCTATAACTAGAAATAAGAACAACTGCGTTCCTCTGAGAGTTACTGGCTCCTATTAAGCTGAACTCTCAAAATTAGCGAAAGTTAGACTAGATCCTCGCAAAAAAAAAAAAGGCAAAACATAATAATATATAGTTCACATACCGGCTGGACTGACTGCTGTAGCTGTTTCTCTTGGCATAAATGTAAATATACGAAGCGCGTTGCTCTCTCTTTGGTCAGTATTGTAAGTATGCCCTGTTGATTCGCCACTCAGCTATGTCGATTCCATTTGCAGAATGGGAGTAAAGTCTCGCCAGACTACAGCAGAGCATTGTCAGCCTCTAGAATTATAGTAAAACTGCTGCGTTTTGTAGCCTTGTGCTGAGAACCCGCACCTCGGACCCCTCTACTCCAAGTTGTGTGCCCTGACAAATTCCACAGACAGGGACGGTCAGGCTACCATTATGATGCTCTGATGGTTATATCGAGGAATTACGTTATGATCACTTACCTAACTTTCACGTCTGAACCTAGAATCCACCCTTTAGTCTACATGGCACAATTGGCAACAGCAGGTTCGTCTACCCCTCTCTCGCTTCCCCAACTTCCGAACTCCTCCCACCTCAATCCCTATCCCCAGAGCCCGATTTACGATCCGCGGGATCATGAGCACGAGAAAGGTGCAGTCCCTGTTATAGTTTGAAATTCTGCCATAGCAACAGGTTTAACAAGAAAAGAACATTCGTCCAACTCCTTCCTGCTCCCAATCTTTAAATCTATCTGCCCTTCACTCTTCTTCCTTTCTAATTTTCTCTCCATTAATGAAGTTCGTCCCATCATGCCCATATCTAAACCCGCTCTTGCTCACCCCTCACACACATACACACGGAACAGAAAAATCATTAAATGGTTGGACCTAGATTTTTTCTTCTTTGTTTTGGCTTGGTGTTCTATAATCTCCATGCACCTGTTACCCACTGTCATCACGCTGTTTTACTCGGCACCCGCGGTGCAAACATCTTCGTTACGAAAATAGGCCTACTTTTATATATATCAACACTGGAACTAAGTGTTTTACACGTTGTGTGAGTGCAGTTTTTCAGCGTGCTTAGTAATAAAGGGACTTCATTAAAAAGATGTAAATAAACAACATTCACAACAACAACAACAACAACAACAACAACAACAACAACAACAGAGTGCAAAACAAATAATTTAGCTGAATCGTCACCTGGACATTTTGTAGAAGAGGAAATACTGTAATTATATCATGTAATCCTAAGCTCATGCTTTGAGCACACGACACTAATTGCTGTTTTAATATTTTTTCCTCTTAAAAACAATACAGAGATCGAAGTGAAAGCAAGTGCTCATATTTTGATCTGTAAACATTATTTCATGTTCATTTAACTGTTGTTACCTCCGGTAAATTGAGAAGCAGACTTACATTTATGTTGTGTCTGGTAAACAAGTAATGGGCTGATCTCTGTCTTTGAAGACGCGTAATCGACTGCGTTACTTTCATTCGTTGTCTACTGGAAATGCCCACATTAATTGTTAACCAAGTCTTCGTTGGTTCTTGGGACAAGGAAAAAGCCAGGTTGGAACTACCTTGATCTTAGGAAATGATTGAAAAGGAGAAATAATCACACACACACAAAGCACACACACACACACAACACACACACACACACACACACACACACACACACACTCTCTCTCTCTCTCTCTCTCTCTCTCATGCCAATGGTTAGCATGAACATAACATTTTCAGTCTGTTCTCCAAACGGTTTTATCCAAAAATGCACATTTCATAACTGCTGCTCAGAAAAGTTTTCCAACGGCAGCATCGGTTATCCAGATTAAGTGATATCTGTTGTAAGGGAATGGAACCAGCTTTGGGAAACCACTCTTGAACGTTTCCAGGAATTCGTTTTTGTAGCTCTATTCCAGACATCATGACGTTAACTGCACAAAATGCCCTTGAGTTTTGTGGGAGCTAGTCTCATAACATTTCCCTATTAGATTTGCTTACAGAATCCTGCCAGACTTTCAGATTTTAACCAAGCACCATTTTCACATCAGATAAACTTTGTTTTGAGTGGCTAAGTCAGTTGCCGCCTTGAAATAGATGGCTATTAATGACTCTGTCGATATTCCGCTACCTTCGGCGTCGTGCCGATTACCGCTGCCCTACTTCCGGACCAATATGCAGCGACGATATTGCCACCGGTACAGATTTTTCCTGTAAGGCAGGGTAAAATGGCTTCACGAAAAGCCATTTTTCTTAGGGGAAATCGCTCGTAAATTACTGGAAAAAATAAACTGTAAAATGTCGGATCAGTGCATAAAATGCATGGCTTTATTCTGTTTGATTGTAAACTGATAGTTTTTTTTTTTGCTTTCATACTGTGAGTAGGGAAATGGGGAAAAAAAATAACATCTCGCTATTGGGGAAAAGCACATGACCGGAGTGGCAACACAGACATGCGGCCCGCTGCTTTAACGATGTCACGCCTTAATTTTTTCTCCTCAAAGGAAGTCATTTCCTTGAGAAACGCAACAAGACAGACGTTATTTAACTTTACTGATTAAGCTGTCTATTTTTCAATTTACAGAATATTTTGTAAATTATTGCATTTTTCATTGCACAAAACAATAAAATGTCACGGTTGTTGCATCGTCACTTTCAGTGAGCAAGAATGCGCAACGTGGTCTTGGTAAATTGATCATACAAACTTCTAAATCATTTCTTTTTCCACCATTCTAAATTATTTCGTTGGAGAAATAAATGAAACACCGTCTGCTGTCATAATCCAAGGGAAATCACTATAAATTTCGGGGTAACGAGTTGCAAATGGATGATGGCGATTACTGGCACGAGCCGGTTACTGGCACTAGAGGATACATTTAATAGCAACCTCCGTTTAATATGTTAATCTGTTACCAGAATACTATATCTCCTAAACATATAAGTATTTTTCTTCATATTCCTATGAAGTTGCTATTAATTGGGTTCTAGCAAACTTTCAAGGAAACAAAAACAGAAACTTTCCGCCTACAACTGGCCAAGTTGTTATACTCTCACGCTGCCTGTGGCAGAGCAAGCTCGACTAATGTACCCATAATAAGAGTTTTTTTTTGTTTTTGTCTGAGATTGCGGCTGCCGGCGTGGCTGTTTTGTTGCCATTGCTGTTGAACAAGACCACGGAAAATCCATATCAGGTGTGTTGATTTCCAGGAATCTATTGTTGGTGGCCAAGTGGCAACAGTGCCTCAAGCGTTCCTACTTGTTATGAAGCTATGCTCACTACAGTCGCAGTTGGTGTTGAAGCAATTAGATTCTTAGTTGGCGGATGGTGGTGTGAAGTGAGCAGAGGGGGGAAGGTGAGGAGGGTACATACCCTTTAGGCTGATACGTCATGCTTACCACTTGCCAGTCGAATAGGGTATAACATTGCAAGCAAAGTCTGGTTGTCCCATCCCCTGCCCCTCCCCCTCCCTTCACAAAAAGCACCGGGACACCTCAGCTAGTATTGTAAAGAGGTCATCCGTGGCAGCTGGGATTCTGTGGGGTGTGTGTGTGTGTGNATATATATATATATATATATATATATATATATGTGTGTGTGTGTGTGTGTGCGCGCGCGCATGTATATATGTGTGCAGGCATGTATGTGTGTGTGCATGTATATGCCTATGTTTGTGTGTGTTGTGTTCTGGAGCTTTTTTTTTTTTGTGGGAGGGAGTGGGGGAGAAATAGAGGACTTTGGGTCTCCTTATCTACCCCATTAAATACTAGCAACAGCCCCATTTCTCTCCCTGGCGCCTGTTACCTACCGCACTTAACACTAGCAACAGAGGGTAATATGCTCCTCGCTAAACGTGTGAATATCGATTGATCCATTTTGGGAGAGTAATAGAGTATGGATTCATTGTCATATCAATCATAGCCCATTCGTGCATTATAGAAGCCTGCATTCCTGCTCAGTATTGGAAAGGTTACTCCCCGATAAGTGGAGTTTATGTTAAGAACTACGTAACTACGGGTCGAAAAACGTAGTACCAGAAGTCCTATTCTTATCAAATTATAAATTCATATCGGACCTTCCACACTGTACACTGAACGCCCTTTGAAAGCACATAATATTTCCCTGATGGCCACACGCAAACAAGAGGTATACCATCAGTATCCTATACCTCTCCACACAACCGTAGCATAAGTATCGAATATTTCAAAAGGTGTCGAACATGTCAAAGATATAAAAAACAATGAACTGCTTCTCCAGAACCACGTATCAGAATCGGAATAGACTTGATATTTTCAATACTGTATTTAGAGCTTGAAAGCTGAGCAGCGCGATGCTTAAATACAGATCGGCCCACCACTATCGGTGAGGCAAACGTAATAATATGAACATTACAATATCACATTATAAGTCTGTGACCTCTGATTCGAGTAGTGGGTGAAGGTTTAAAATGTGTGGGCGAGTCGAGTCGAGGGGAGGCGAGACGAGGCCCTTTGACTCATAATACTATTTCAGGAAACCACGTCTCATTTCTTAGGGGCAGCTCAGCTTCATTTAGAGTTTCCTTGATATCCCTTGAACTTTTCTGGGCTGCCTCCTAGAGGTTTTGCAAATGAATTCATGGACATTATGTGGGTGTGTCTGGGTCAGTAATGAAAACTGAACGTCCGCGCGTGTGTGTGTGTGTGTGTGTGTGTGTGTGTGTGTGTGTGTGTGTGTGTGTGTGTGTTGGAGGGGGAGGATGGTCCTGGGGTTTGAGCCCTCACAAAAATATCTGTGTCCCCAGTGGAATCCCAGTGGAGTCCCAGTGGTGCTTTCAGTTCATTTGTGATCATTAACAGATGCTCCCTAGCAACTGAAGTGCCCCTTGTCACAAGAGATCTAATCAGTATTGAATGGTTGGAAGGATCACTACTGAATACTCGAGTCGCGATACTTTTACGAATATCGAATTCCTTGAGTACTTGAAACAAAGTATAGGATCATAAGAAAATAAAAGTTTACTGGCTGGTTCTGTCTGTGCTGATGCAAACTTCACATTATTTTTTAACTGGCCAAATTCATCATATAATCCATCCATCCGTCCATCCATCCATCCCTCCATCCATCCATCCATCCATCCATCCATCCAGACAGACAGACAGACAGACAGACAGACAGATAGACAAGTTATGGGAGAAAAATATTTGTCGTGTTTATGTCGAAGGAAATACCCAAGAGCTGACAGGCAAAAATTTCCAGACAAACACTTTGACGCCAGTTGTCGGGACAAGCAGAGCTCCTATAGAACTGCCCCAAGTGCTGTGAAGATATTTGTTTATCACTATTTCCGAGGACTGGTTACATTTTCTAATGCCTGCAACCGAGAGTCCACTCGAAAGAAGCCGGGCATTCCAGCTTGATCCATGAAATCCCTAACGAGCGGTCTTTACATTGTAACTGATTGGCTTGTATTATTTCTAAGATGAGGCAAGTAACTTACCAAGTGTATCCGAACCATGTCTTCACTCAGTTCTTAACGAAGGCGTGGTTTCGGAACACGTGGTAAGTTGTTTGTATCACTTCAAATCGTCAAGGCCTCACTCAGTTAGGTTTTTTCCCTCTTACTTTCCTGACGAGGTCTGCTGCAATTTTGCCAGCGGCAGGTGGGACTTGATAATTTTGAAGTGTTCGAAGCAATATAAAAGCTGATCTGTGTAATTATTAACGAGCATGAAAATATAAGTTATATATAATATAGACAGGAAAGGTCACCCTGCTGGATTCTAAACCTGACGCACGCCTGTACCTTTATTTGTAACATGCGTTAAAAACATTATATACACGGTTAACTATCTATACAGTATATATCTAGACAGGAGAACACCAATTGTGGAGATCACTAACTTTAGGTTTAGCGTCTAACTTCCGTTTCACTATCAGCGCGCGTTAACCGCTTTTGTCTGGATGCGCTCTGAGCACAGATCACCACAAAAGAACGAGAGCATGCGAAATGTACCCTGTTGCCTTTGCACACATTCTTGGGTAATTATCGTTTGAGGTCGAAGAAGTTTTAAAGTGGAACATGCCATTACTGACAAATTTCCCGGACTGTTTTTTGGTCTTTGTCTATAATTTGATTTGTTCTGAGGATCAGGCGCTTATATGAGCGTTGTTAAGTGTAGTGAAAAAAAGAAGAAAGATAACGGAAGAAGGAAGGAAAACAATAAGTAAATAAATAAATAAATAAAGACAGGCAGGCAGGCAGGTAGGTAGGCAGGCAGGCAGGCAGGCAGGCAGGCAGGCAGGCAGGCAGGCAGACATAGATAGATAGATAGATAGATAGATAGATAGATAGATAGATAGATAGATAGATAGATAGATAGGATGAAAAACAAAGTAAATGAAAGAGAGATAATGATATTTATTCCAGAAATCCTGGAATAGGTAAGGAAAGCGGGTAAGACCGCCGGAAAAAAAAGAGAGCCCAACTCTCTGATTTTGGACGGGCCGAGGTGGGAGTGGGGAAATGTGAGGTTAGTTTTACATTTCAGACTTCTTGTGAAGGCTGCTTCTAAAACGTGAATGCATGTTTCACCATAACGTACGGCACTGAACAATACAAAGCACTCTGTTGTCAATTGGGACCACACAGGCCTTGTTTTACACCCATGACAGACCACACTATGGTAGGACAGTCGCGATCGTATAAGTCCTTGGCCGGAGGGCGGCTTTGGGTCCCCCAATAAATGAATGTCCCTAATACGTCCCTCAATTCATATTTTCTCATCAGTCTCGCCATTCCTCAAGGTCGGACCAGCTCTGGCTGTCCCTTCATAATAAAGACTGTCTCTCCATCTCTCCCAAAACCTCCTAACTTTGTCATCTGTCGCTCTTACCTATTCGCTCTTGCGTCAACAACGTCTACATCCTCTTAGTTATAAAGTCAGAGGCAGTCATTACATCATCTATACGTAAGTGTGGATAGAACAGTAGGCGGTATTTTATGATTTGGCTGGGAAGGAAGAAGGGGAAGGTGTTGGGGTGGTAGTACAGTAGATTCCATGTTATGGAAGTAGGCGTAATCACACCTCCCACTTAATCACGAACATTTTCGGATGTCTTCGAGTTCGCGTAATCGCAATTTCTTGTGAATATTATATAAATAGTTGCACTTTAAAAAAGTGGCATTTATCCAGAAAAAAATGTGTTATCCACAAGAAATGCTGCGATGAAGTAGAGGTTGCAATTATGGGAGCTGCAATTATTAAACGATGTCGACTATCAATTTTCGTATGTACACATAGCCGGAGGTGCAGGGAATAGTGGTATGTGTTAAGTCGACTCTGATTTTTCGCAACTCTTAAGGTGCATAGAAACGATGCCTTTAAACAGAGGGTATGATTAAACAGTGCTTTTCTACGTTTTTTTAGAGAAAACGATGCCCTAGGATCTCAAAATGTTTGGACGAGAAGCTGCAAATATCCAGTGACCTTACGCACTCAAATATTATGAAAATAGGATCAGTTAAGAAAATTCGAATTTGTGGTTTCAGTTCATAACTAGTATTTGATATGCCGGTTTGAGATGTCAAGATTCACAACAAATGGGCAGATATTTGGAATATATTAGGTTCGATGTCGTAAAATCTGCTGTAGTCTGTGTTAAAAAAAGTATTTTCTTTAAGCGAAAATAAAGAATAGAGCATCATACCAAGTTGGTTAGTTTTCGAGAAGGTCAAATTCCAATAATTTTTCCTGAAAGTCTAGACAACATTTCTTTCAAATGCAAAATACGTTAAAGCGAATGGTGACAGACTGGTGTTGCCTATATCTGTTTACGTGAAGTGAGTGAAAATAGAAATCCTTCATAACGATGTCTTCCTTTCTCACTTCCAATTTTCCCTGCAGGGATAAACAGAGGAACCGGAAATTGCGAAACAAAAACCGTCCAATGAATGCGTGTCGAGTCATGGCCCCTAGCGTCTGTGGCCCATCGTTCAAGAGCATAGTCTTGCGGAACGAGTGATCGCCACTGTGGCGCGGCGTGCTTAGAGCTACAGTCACATCTTGCAGTAATTTTATTCATTGACATTGCCGCGCAGCATCGGAGCGGTATTACTGCGATTGATAAATTGTCTGGGTATCGTCGCTATACAAGCTTATAAAGCGATACCATAATATCGTGTTCAAACAATTCTGTGTGATCATACAGCCTTCGTTTATTTAAAAAAAAAGTAGTAAATAGTACTTAGGGCATTGTTGCAGTTCGGCAGATTTGACTGTGTTACTACCGTTGCATGCTTAGAGCTGTTATGAAATCTTGCAGTACTTTTATTCATTGACACTGTCACAGCGTCACAGCTGTATCACTGCTGATGATAAATTGCGTGGGTATCGTCGCTACAAATATGTTACAAGGTGTTCGACTCAGTCTAATTAAAGCTTAAAGTAAGAATCTCAGATTTGGTAAGATGTCCTGAAGAGGCGAAGAAGGATTACTGAGACATGCATCGTGGGTCCCAGGTGGTCCGCAAGGCGATATGTGCACATTCGCTTCCGTCTAATTAACACTTAAAGCAGGAGAGTCAGATTTGGCAAGGCATCCTGAAATGGCGAGGAAGGATTATTGAGAAATGTTTCGTTGGCCCAGTGGTCAGCTAAGGCCCTAAGAGATTAACGAGGCCCTTTTGGGCCTTGAACGTAGGGAATCACAGTCACCGTGGGAGGCGAAAGCAAATGCTCAGAGCAAGCCGTTTACATTGGCTGACAAATATTGCGCACGCTTGCCAAGTTAATCTCGAGTGCATAAACATTGCACCCCGGGGTTGGGAAGTAGGCGATATCAAATCTCCCTCTAATATGCCATTAACAAGGACATGTGTGGAGATACCACAGTATTTTAGAAGTTGCTGTTGTTAAACAGATTTTCTACATTTCCACCGTAATGCTTACTAATACGGTGAAATCTTAGAATAATTATATTCATTGGCATATTCAAATAGCATCACACGTATAATTTTTATAGCAACTGATAAATTGCCTGCCTATCCACGCTACAGAGCTTCATAAAAACGATAGCCTATAACATCGTGTGCAGTCAGCACTGTTTTTCAGCAACTTCTTGGGAGCGTGGAAGAAGTTGTCATTGAAAAGAGTTGCACTTATCCGACGATGCAGCAGTATATCGATTAATAAATTACCTAGGTATCGGTATGTATAGAATTTAATAAGGCGATACCACAGTGATGTGTACATCCAGTATAATCGTAACTCCTCGTGTTAGCGTGTTATTCAAAAGGAGCTGTGGTTGCCTAGAGATGTTTAAGCAGCCAGTACAATATTTTAGCATTTGGAAACCGTTGCGATTAAACGGGTTTGACGGTGTTACCACAGTAGCACGTTTAAAGTCACGGTAAAATCATGCAGTTACAAGCAACATCCTGGTGTTTTAGTGTCTTAGTTTAGAGTTAAGGATAAGGTTAGAGGTAAATTTCGAAAACAAAAAGCACCTTTTGAGCAGTACCTGGACATTATCCTTAGCATTATCAGTGTCATTGTCATTATCATTATCTGTGTAATTCTCTTGTGTGCTTTCTCTTTCCTAGCCTTGTCCATGGTTAACTCAAGCCTTAAATCAAGCACTCAGGTGGGAGATTTCCTGGGTATTGCCCATCAAGTAGCACGTTTGCAGCATCACAGCTAATAATATAACACTTAAGAAATCGTCTAGGTATCGCAACTACAAGACATTATCATTAGACTGTATCGAATGCAGCTGGCTCCGCTCAATTGCAGCTCCTTGGAAATGTGGAAAAAGCTGCAATTGAAAGAAGTTGCAAATACCCATTGACGTTCATACAGAAAAGACAAACTGTTTATCCTGAAATCTGTTTCGATTAAGCGGTATGGACGGTAATAAAACAAATGCAGTAATCATATTACATTCATATTCACTGTCACTGTGGCAGCATAAGAGCTATAATACAGCTCTTGATGAATTGCCTGGATCTCGTCACGATGAAATGTTCTCAGGCGATACCATTTCCTGTATTATTTTAGACGTTCTTAAGTCTCTGAGATAAACGAGCGGGGAAAACTAGTTGTGAGTGAAAATTTTGATTACGAAAGAGATCTGAGACTAGATTCGTGTGCCGCCCCAAGTAGAACAGCGTAAGCGAACAATTTCTGTTCCGAGAAAAGGACGTATAAATGTCACAAAATTGTCCCTCCGCACAGTAAACTGCACGTTTATGAAATTTCATTAACAAAATGAGATTTTCTTTCATACTAACAAGTTAGCATTTTCCTTATAGATTTTGTCTTGAAAACGTGATACCGTCATAAACATACAGACACCTTGATCTGCCATACATTGCTTGACTTGTGATGTTGCACTAATGACTTGTGCTCCTACTGACCCCATAATTTGGAATACTTTATACATGTTTTTAATAAAAACAGACACAAGAGATGTTACGTTGCTTTTTAGAACAGAAGTTACGTCGTTCTTTTATCAGTTCTCTGATTCCAGTTTTTTTCTCCCTCCAAATGCCATGCTTAATTCGACTAGAATGATCATGGATGTGCCGTTCTGCCGTTGGCATGATAAATGTATAGATATAATAAGCATAAGTGTAGTCCAAAGAGATGATGAAGTCGAAAAAGGCCAATCAGATACGCAGGCCAGAAGCAGAGAGGGTAGCTCTGTAGATGAATAACCTCATTATGTTTATCAGTATTTATCATGGAAAATACAGGCGAAAAAAAAACACATTGAGGGGTAGATATCTATCGTCATAAACTTGTTGATAATGAAAAGGCACGTCCTCCGCAGAGCCTGGCGATCTAGATAGCTTCTCAGAAAGCCCTGGTATAGACCGCTGTTAATGAGTCAACTCCACTGAAGTTAACATCCTGTTTAAGCAAAATAGTCGTGTGCTTGTGTCATCAAATCTCGCTCCCAAATTAAGAGATGCATTGGCTAATAGCAGCTAATGTAACAGACCATATGAGCCAATCATATTCCTCTGACAAAAGTAAAGTGGGAAGCGGAAGAAATGATTGTTGGAGTTGTGGCTTGCGATGTCCTGACGACTTGCATGCAAAGTAGCTGAGAAGGGTCTATGCATTGCCAGTCGTCGTGCATGCACAATGCCTATTATGATAACGTTTTTTTTTTCTCCGTTGCCATCAAAGTCTTATCCTGCCACATCTCCCATCTTGAATCACTCCGAAGTAATTTAAGCTTGTTTTATGATGTTATGCATTATCATAATGAGATATCAAAATTGTTGTCACTGGATGTGTCCGGAAGTACTGTTCGAGCTCAGCAGACAAAATAACACGGTAACTCTGGAAGTTGTACATATTTCCCTTCCACCGTTATGATGCAGAAGCAAAGAAAACCACTCCAAGCGCATTAAAGGTGGGTTTTGTGTACAACAGCGTCATTGTCAGATCGAAGTGCGCTGGCACATTGTCAAAGTTAATTTCCCTCTCTATCTCTATCTGTTTCGTTTGTCTCCCTAGCGCACGCTCAAAACAAATTTCAGCCACAAGAGAAACAAAAATCTCAGAACATCATTAGCCAACTCCAGGGTATGCATATTCCTGGATTAAGAGAGTCTCATTTTCTGAAATAATAAGGGCAGGGCAACGAACGCTAGCTAGACATGTGTATTGTTTTTTTTTCCTCCTCCCCGTCAGTTTAATAGCCCTCAGCTCCGCCTTCCCGCTCCTGCCCTCCGCCCAGCGTTCAGCTCTATGACGTTTGATCACACTTTTATGACAGCCATGCTTGTTATAAAACGGTAATCGCCGATTGAACCGAACAGGCAACGTGCTTTTACAAACAAAGCCATCATCTCTGTGGTTTAATCGCTCGACTTGATTTTGGGGTCTTGTGCACGCAAACAATCCTTACAGCTGATGTCGGTTGTTCGCAACATCACCTTAAAAGTATCACGTATCAGATAAACAGAATGCTGTAGTTTGTACATAGAAGTCATTGCTGCAGTCTTATGACAAAAAGACACATATGCGCTACGATTAATAGTTTAATGCATATATGCCTTTTAGTCATAAAATGGCAAGTTGGATAATTGCAGCTCCTTTTCATCAGAACTTCTTCCATGCTCCCGCAGAGATGCTTTTGAGCAGACTAGACTGTACTTTATTTTACAGAGGCTCGAGACCGACATAAAGATCAGGCAGGGGCGGATTGAGTGTCTGCAGGGCCCTAGACCGGAAAGAAATGGCCCTTTCTTTCATTGCGGTCCGTAAATATATTATAATAACACCTATAAATCACACACACACACACACACACACACACACACACACNCACACACACACACACACACACACACACACACACACACACACACACACACACACACACACACACACACACACACTCACTCACAAACACACACACAATAGTCTGAAACATGATTGTTTCTTTCACTGATACTGCGCAACAGAAATGGAGACAATTCATAAAGTTGTTTTTCTGTCCTTAAGAGAAAAAAATCTTTGATGTAATGAAATTCATGCACATTGCTCAAATGAACATTCCCTTACCCTTCCTCACGCCTACCCTCACTTTTGTTTTTGTCTCTACAAACATAATATTATTCTCGTCCTCCGTCGTGGGGCCACTATTGTACGATGCCCCACCCCCACGCCAAAGTGGGTTAAAACGACTTCTACTCTCTTTGGACACAACCCTTTCGGCCCAAGCCTTACTGCGCCATCTAAACCAGGGCATGATTCGATACTGCTCTGCTCATCACATCACCCACCCGCTTACCCCAAAGTCTCGTTCCTCCTTAGCAAAGCTTACCCGCAGCTTTCTCCCTCTGGTTTTCTTCGGACGCGACGCCGAGGAGCCAAATTTTGCTTCTATTGCCAGCAGGATTTATCTATTTTCTGGCTACGAGGTCAGGCTTTCGGGCCCTCATTTTGTGATTGTGGCGTCATTTTGTGTCGGCTGTGTCAATCAAGAAGCTGGGGATGATCTCTGATAACATTCTAGGGGGGTTGGCCAAAGATAGATCCCCGATGATTTCCGGCGAAACTAGTTTAACATTATTGTTATCGTTACGTCATTTATGTTGGTGTGCTTAATCGGGATTTGCTAAACAGCGCGTTCCAGTTTGTCGCAACACTTGTCAGATTTTTAGTTGGTTGATTATTTGGTAGTATTTTATGGTCTTTTAGAGCAAGCTGTCTTATTTGGATACCCCTGCAAATGACCCCAAAATACAGTCACGTGCGTTGATAAGGAACATCAAAGGTATTGTTCAATTATTCCTTGTGAAGCAGTATAAAACATCGATAAGAAGCAATTCCAGTTATTTGAGAACTTGTGCATTAACGATGAGACCTGTTACCATAGTAAGAAACTATATTAACTCTGCTTGCTGAGCTCCACTAAAGATGCATTCAGCAACGATGCACAAAAAAAATAAGAAGAATGCTTACGAAAGTAAGAGATCTCATCGTTAACACTCAATTCTCAATTCGCTTATAATCTTAACGTCTACACTATACCTAGTTGAAGTTGCTTTAGGATGTTGTCAGTTGTACTACGCAAAGGTTAATGTGATATGATAGCTTTTGAGTTAGGGACCAAAGCACTGAATGCGCGCCGTAGCGTTGCAGTGAGACAGTCTTAGCGCGGTTCTTGCATACATGTGTCTCGTATACGCTCTCTTCACACAGTTGTAACTCTATGCCTGCAGCAGTGAAGTTGTTTTGAGACAGTTAGCTGTGCTAGACAAAGATTCAGTGGCCGTATGCATAATTCATACGTAAACTAACATATTGCATTAACTGCAGTGAACACTATTAATTTTGTTCGGAATTCCCCATTGTTATCTTAGTGCGGTAACTTACTCAGGGAATATTCATGCGGTCACATGTGATGCAGCAGTGCTTAAGATAGGGTCAGAAACACTTATTCTGACGTATTCCAGCGAGAGGGCGTATCTTTGCCAAAACTGCTTCTGAGAAAATTGAACTGTTTTGTTTTTGATTGCAGATCTAGCTATTTGCTCTAGCAAAATTCTTGGCTAATTTCTGCAAATATGAGGACATTGACAATTTCGCAAAAAATATTTTGATGGAGATGAGTATCAACATAATATATCATAACTATGCAAAAAAAGTAATTTTGACGGAAAAACCAATATAAGAGCTGATTTTTTAGCCCCTGCAGCGCCTCGAAAAGGGTTGTTCTTGTATTCTGTAGGCAGTCCGTAGCAAAGGGTGCGCGCCTTAGCGACGAAAGATACACACCTTCTAGAGATTTGTTTGAAATGTGCGGCAGTGAAAGCTCGGCAACATTGCGCCAGTCATTTACGGTTTCAAATTTGTTAGTGGAACATCTTAGCAATGGCCTTGTGTCGGAGAAGGATGTAGCAAGAATCAACGGTAGTATAACATGCTAATGAATGAAGCAAAGATATAAGTGTAGCAAACATCACTCGTAAGTCAGTGTATCAATATCTGTTTCTTCCGCATTAGTCGCAGCCATCCTGGCTTGCATTGAGATTGATTCTTTCTGTGTGTGGTTTGCCCTATCGTCAAATTGCGGTGACCAAACAAGAGCCTTTTGTCAAAAGAGTTAGAAGTGGCTCACAACATTGCATAAAGACAGCCTTAGTCGGATTCTTGCGTCGGACGTGATAGGATTTGCCGATGTGGCGTAGGAGGTAATTTTTGTCTATTATTAGGCTTTACAAATCATCCATTCGCCTGTAAATGAGCATTCATAAACTCTTTACAGAAAGTAATGCTCGAATACATTTCAGTTTGCGTAACATAGTGGCAGTGTGTCACAATAATTGTGGCAAGAATGATTTTTGAAATTTTAAGGACTATAGCTGCGGATCTTAACATGTATGTTCTGTTAAGTTAGTGTATGAGAATATTATTTTCAAGACTGAGGCTGGGAAAAACGCATAGAAGTTTGAATTATTTGACTTATTTGTGACAGTTCATATGCATGGGGCATGACAGTTTCCTGCTATGAGGAATAGAAGGCTGTGAAAAGAAGAGCTCCATTACAATTTTGCAAACAACATCAAATATCGATGCAGTTTAATGTTATTGATGTTTACATTCCAGATACTTTTTTTTTTTTTTGGTTTCTTCTCTTGTTAACACTGAGTATCGTAGTGTTGGAATCGTAAATGAGCCCATACTAATGTTTAGGTTCTAAATTCTATTTCTTCTGCTTTCTGCGGTAACATTAGATATGGTGATATTGGAATCGTAAATGAGCCAATAGTAATCGAATCTTCAATTGCAGGCGAACTGATTTCACTGGTTTCAACAGGTAACTATTTATGGCGCAAAAACGGCGACTGGATGAGCTCCCCTTGCGTCATATGTATGCTTAGATCTAGAACCGATATGCCTTTTCCGGTGTGGGCGTAAGAAAGATGAAGTGTACGGGATTTGGTGAGTCATAAGGAGCGTCGATGCCCGTCGGAAGGTTGGGTCGAGGAGGAGGAGGGTGCTTTTTTCAGACCTCTTTCAACAAGTGAAGATTTTCTTGTTTGTTTTTTGTTTTGGAGTTTCCGAGAAAGAGGGTGAGGAAGAGGAGAGCTGTCTTTTCTTAACCACATTCTCAAACGTAACAACAACCACATAATTATCACCAGTAATACAGTTCATAATTATAAGTGGTAAGCACTGTTATGATGACAAAGATTCTAAATGAGCACAGTTCATTTCCTTCCTTCCAGCGAGTCTGCTGCCTCTATCACTTTCTTTCACCACACCCAGTTCCTTCATACGACGCGCTGCAGTGTTTTCAGTCGCAACAACCCAAAAATATCTAAATACTTAAACGTGATCAAACCAAATATGCAAAATATTACAACGAGTTTGTAGACCAATAACCATTATAATGAAGAACTGTATATAGAGACATTTTATTTATGATTCTATGTTTTATGTAGAAAATGTAGTACTCATTGGACTACTCTTGATTTTAGTATATTCATATCCTCCATTGTATTTGTTATTACTTAATGGCGTTGTTTACTGTTAATTATTTTGTGATTACTCTTGGATGCTGGTATGTCTTTGCGACATGAGCTGAATAAAGTTTCTTTTTGAGTTTTGATATCCCGCTTCTTCTTTTCCTCCTCCCTTCGCTTCTTTTCTATCTCCCTGAGGATATCTGTCATATCCTGACATAACAATAAATCTGCGTGTCAGAGGCCAAATATGTGAGAGAGATGTCGGAGGTCACGGTGTTCCGTTCGGAAAAAAACTTGCACTTTCTCTTTTCGGTTAAGGTCTCTGATGGTTTTCTCTGATGGAGAGGATCTGATTTGTCATAATATTTAATTCTAAGTCTTGGACAGTAAACATTCATCACTCGTCGTCAAGATGGCTAACGGAACTTGATCAAGGCATAGATTGGTCTTGACAGTCGTGTTGATGAACTTCACAAATATGGGGGGCAGACTATGAGTCTTAAAGGACATCTTGTAGAGAGATAGAGTCGTAAGATAGGGGGGTTGGTAGGAGCGGTGGTACCATGTGACTGACGGATGTCTTCAAGAATAGACCGGAGACCACAAAAGTGATGATGAACTGAACAAATATGAGGCAGACAGTGAATCCATAGGAGCGTCATGAGGAGAGGGCAGGGTGGCCAGGGGAGAGAAGAGAGGGAAGAGGCGACCAGGAAGAGCCCGGTGTTCGAAGAATGTAGGACTAACGGAAGACAGAAAATGTTGATGAGCAAATAGAAGACAGAGAAACAGTCATTTGGGAAGGTGGTGGATCAGGAGAAGGAGAGAGAGAGAGAGAGAGAGAGAGAGAGAGAGAGAGAGAGAGAGGCGACAGAAAGAGTGAGAGAAAGATGGGGAATGGCCTGGAAGGAGGGAGAAGGAAGAAGTTGACAGAAAAAGACTCAGTGCTAGGAGAATCAAGAGTTGACAACGACAAGGGTGTTGATGATCAAATGAAATGACAGATCCTGAGGAACATGGAAGAGAGGGGAAGATAGAGCGGAGAAACAGAAAGAGAGAGAAAAAGAAAGAGAAAGAGAAAAAAAGAAAAAGACAGAGGGAGAGAGCGAGAGAGAGAGAGAGAGAGAGAGAGAGAAAGCGCGCGAGAGAGAGAAAGAGAGAGAGAGATGACCTAGTAGGAGGTGGAAAAAAAGACGTTTACAGAAAAGACTCAGTGCCAGAAGAATCGAGAACAGACGGACGGAATTCCTGGACAGTCATTTCGATGGCTGTTGTGGGGGAGGAGTGTGGCACACTGACCCATGGAAATGTCTCGAGTGCTGTTTGGAGCCATTTCTTGACAGTGAAAATGGAACATCATGGCTTCGACTTTTTTTTTCTCCCCCAAATGCTATCGATTCGGCTTTATCGCAACTGAGAGCATCTCCGTATAATCCCAACATTTTTCAAATAGCAGATTACTCTGTTTCTTACGTGTATATATATTTTGTAGAAAATATTAAAAAAAAACAACACCAAAAACAACCTCCCTGGATTGTCGCACTGTCTTTTAACCGGATTAGCAAGTCTGACGAAGAGCCAGGAAAAAAAAGTGAAAGAGGGAGAGGAAGATGCAGGGAGGGAAAAGGGAAGCAGTGAAGGATTCAAGGACTTGAAAATGCTTTAATGTAAGTTTAAGACTAAGCCACTATGAGAGTCACTCAATCAAAATAGTAGAGGCAAGAACGTTCGCGAAGAAAATCAATCCAAGATGTTGTTCTCAAGTACACCTTAGCGGCCTTTAACCTTCCCTCGCCCTCCCCTCNCCCCCCCCCCCCCCCCCCCATTTTTTTTCTTTACTGCCCTCTCCTTTCATCCATTTACACGTTCAGTCCTAACAAATCAGCTGGCTCCCTTTGTAGTGGTGGACCGATACCTGAATCGTTAGGTATCGCGATATCCTGCTTTCATATTCTAAGTATTGAACGTATCGATTATATCTCGATACTGGCACTCTTCTGGATACCATTCATACTTTCTACACTTTTTGATTCCGGTAGCTGGCAGTAGCTCAGTTTCCTCAAATGCAAAGAACTATAACTCTCGAACCAAGCTCTGGATTAAGGTTACAGACCTGTAATAGGATTTGACCCTTTTTTCCTCTATGGGCTATATNCTGCCCTCCCCTTTCATCCATTTACACGTTCAACCCTAACAAATCATCTGGCTCCCTTTGTAGTGGTGGACGATACCTGAATCGTTAGGTATCGTGATATTCTGCTTTCATGAACGTATTGAACGTATCGATTATATCTCGATACTGGCACTCTTCTGGATACCATTCATACTTTCTATACTTTTTGATACCGGTAGCTGGCAGTAGCTCAATTTCCTCAAATGCAAAGAACGATAACTCTCGAACCAAGCTCTGGATTAAGAGGGCTTCTGGCCACTGACTGCTATTTGGCTTTGTAAATCTGAGAATCAACTGTGAACACACTAACAATTCCAGTGGGTTGTGCTTGTGCATGAACATGAACATTCTTTGTGATATCGTAAACATTTTTCTAGCATTTTCAAAGTGGTGCCAATTAAACTGTAACATCGGCAACGTCTTGGAATCTACAAAAGTAGAGAAGAAAATATACCATTCGCAAGTTACCGACACCAGTCGGTGGCGCATTCATTGATCTTCACGCAATTAATTTCGAAAAGTTGGTTTGTCGTTCTCCGCAAGATGTGGCGTGCAAAGTGTGCAAAATTTCGCGTATTAAGGGTAAGTACATCAGACAACCTTGGGGTTGCAATTTTTCGCATGAAATGCTGAAACTGATCTGCTATAAATATTGAAAGTTACAAAAGGAATAGAGTGAACAACGGGAAATGTACGTGAATTTCTGGAGCACCACCTAGCGGATTCATGCGAGTTGATTTCAGGAAAATGATCCACAGATCAAAATTAATTTTGATCCTTTCGATGATTTCAGCACTGTTCTGATACCACAATACTGTTAGATTCACAGCTGATAATGAATTTAGGAAAGGCATCGAAATTAATTTTACATACATTTAAAACGATCCTGAGCATAGGGAAGGCATTGGGATTTATTTTAGATACTTTTGATACTGCCTTGATACTAGATCAGGTCACTGTAAACTTTTTGATTAAGCATAGCTGTTACTGCGGATTGGATGATGATCAAAAAATTACTTTCGATGTTTTTGATATTAGATCTAGGTCACTGTAACCCGGTTAAATGAGGCAAGGCAAGAGATAGTTCAAAACAAACTGTTTTCTATCGCCGCTTATGTCGAAAATATCGATGAGAGTATCGAATTTCCAAAGCTTGAGTTTTGAAGTCAGATCTGTAGTGCCGAATATCGAAAGTATCGATCAGAATGGAACCTGCCAACCACTGCTTACAGAGGTCATCAAAGGACATAGACTAATGATTGTGAATCATAGCTAGTTTGCTGATTATAATCGGTGCGGCCATAGTTGTTTACAAACTGCGACACACAGTAATTAGACGATGGCGTTGACCCCACGTAGACTGTTATTAATAAGAAGGGAGATTGTAGATAAGACCAGACTAGACTAGACTAGATTATGGTCGTGTTTTGCGTAGGGGTGTAGACTAGTCTTGGCTGTAAATCGTGTGTTGCGTCAACCTATCACTGTTTTCTCGAAAAAGTTCAGCGTATTTCTCCCAGATTTCCGCATGCGTTTTCCCGTCGTGCTAGACGGTTATAAAAATACGGCGGAACCTGACAGATCGGAATTCTAATGGGATAATAATATTATCATGATCTTTGTATGATGAAAGAAGACGCCAAATTTCGACCAATAGATCGGGATATGTTTTAGGTTGCTGCGAGTAAGTCGCGATGGGGAAGTATGCGCACCCGCTAGACATTTGTTAGAAATGTGGTATTTTAAGCATAAATCGTAAATGAGTGGGCGGCCACCATATGGGTTTCAAATTTGTTAGTGGAACTTTTTATCAGCGGTCTTGTGTCGGAAGAGAGATATAGCACGAATCAATGGTGGCATGTATGCTAATGAATGAGGCAAAGATATAATTATAACAAACACCACTCGCAAGCCAGGGCCATATTTTCTAGCATTTCCGCATCAGTGTCAGTCGTCGTGGCTTGCCTAGAGACTAATACTTTCGTTGCTCAGAAACTCCCACAAAATAAAAGGACCGCCGCTTCCCCGTACTCGCAGGGAGCAAATAAACATAGTCCAGCTGTTTAGACAATAGATGATAAAAAAAGTGGATTCTTGGATTCATTTAGTATGATGATGGTGATGATGATGTTGATGCTGCTGATGATTTAAACAGAATCAATAATAATAGAATATTCGTCATACATGATACTCCATTAACCCGGAGTTTGAAACTCTGGCAATCTTGAAGAAATTGAAATAAGACGATCGTTCTGAAAATGCAAAAAAAGGCTTTATCAGTGTGTTATCTAAAAATCTGCAAAGAGCCTACCCAAAATGTTGGAGCAGGCAAATCTTAAGAGAGCAAATTTTATCTGAAAATTTTCAATATTATTTTAATTTTTAAAAAAAAAAATTTCATCAAAATATGCCACTTTACAGGGCTTATCCTCTCCTCTCTCTCGAAAATAAGAAACTGCACCGCAGGTTCAAAGTAGGGGATTATGAATGACCGGCAACATAATAATAACCACACCAGCAATAAAGTCTCGTATACAGGGAGTACTGATGATCTCAGTTTGTTACTATTTACACAGGCCAGATCACTCAGTACACTATCAACTCTCTATGGTTTGACCCAAGGTGAGCAACCGCAAATCTCATTACATACATTTTAGTTCAAAACACGATCATAACGTCACTTACGATTATTCGATCCCGTACTGTCACACTGATCTTTTGATCCTGACAGCAACCCGTAACCACCCAGCCGCGCTTTTATTTTGTTATTGACACAACTTACCTTAGGCTGTAACTTTGCGCGCCTCGGTTACTACGGGAAATCCCAATATATCAGCGATTTTTCTCGTAGTTACCCCGGTGCGCAAAGTTACGCAGCACCGTGCATACTGTCACAGTATAGTAATGACGAATGCTCTTCTGCTGAAAAAAAAAAAAAAAAGGAAGGATGGTGGAGGTTTAGATCACAATTAGATCACTTGAGCATCATTAAAACCCTTTTGCCGACTTCAATTTTGCATTCTTATCGTCACCCACAAGGACACACAAAAATTGCCATTAAGTAAACCCTTTAAAAATTCAGTTTACTAAGATTTTTTTTTCAGGTTCTGCCGCAAAATATTAATGGTAGCAGCAGACAACGAATGCTAAACTGAACTTGGATCGTAAAATCTGAAAACTGCATATCATGGCAGTTCGCCATGTGTTCTGGTTGTAGTGCGTCATTGAGATTAGCCATTACTTTTTATTATTATGCCCGTTGGTTCTCTCTGGGTGCAGTGAAATGAAAACGAATGACAATAAAATCTCTTGACCTTGAACCTCATGCATTCAAAAATCCAAGCCAGCGAATATGAGGCTGAAGTCGCTTTTGTATAACGTCAGATTTACTTGTGTTGAGGTCAGATTCTACGCAGAAGCCAAACCATACTTCCAAAAACACCAACGCCAACAACAACAACACGACAACAACAGCAGCAGCAGCAGCAGCAGCAGCAGCAGCAGCACCACCACCACCACCAATAGCAACAGCAGCAGCAACAACAACTACAAGAACTACAACAACAACAGTAACAACAACTACAACAATTAACAACAACAAAACGCCGTCAAAACGATCAAAAGTATTCAAAAAGTAGCCAGCTTTTGAAAACCAAGAAATGACACAAGAATAAAACATGTCTCATCTCAGTCTTTCATTGTGGATTCGAAGTACATCTGGCTCAGCTTTTTAATGAAAAGTACATGGTGATTACACTTGGAAATGATGAGAAAATGTATATTCTCATAGAAAATGGCCAGAAAGTAGCCAAAGAGTCATGGTGTTAAAAAAAAAATCAACAACGCCAAGGAATCTGAAAAGTAGCCTAATTTGGCGCATTGGGAGTCAACTTGGCAACATTGCCTTTCCCCATCTTCTCTAATCTGTTTTCTATCTTCTGCCTGTTCCACCTTAGTTCTCCTCCTCCTCTTCTTTCTCCTTCCTCACTAGACTACACATGCCATGTCTGGCAATACAATACAATACTTTTCTCTATTTCTGCAAAGTGGATCATGATAACCCACTTTGAAGCGATGTACCAGAGGTCCCATGAGGCTCATACATTGGCTATCTCGACCAAAAAATTGGGTAATGCATTCATATAGGTGGCTGGTAAACTAACGCTCAGACTTAATGATCATAAACGCGCAAAAAAATATTATATGGGTATTGGAAGCGCTCTGTGCTGAAGGTCACAGACACATGAAAAAAAAATCAGATTGTCAAGCACGTGTTGCGTTTTCATGTCTCATGTTTCTGGAATCAGCATCATGGCATTCAGGACATTTCCATGTAATGCAGTTTTATCCGTTTAATAGCAGTCTGCGTAATCGAAATTTGCATTAAGCGGCAAATATCTACATAATTGAATAAATTGCCGGGTCTCTGGAAGAGTGCTCGGTAAATCACTATTCCTTAGCCCATTCGCTCTCACTGTCTTTTTTCCCTTCTCTCTCTCTCTATCTATCTATGTAGCTATCTGTCTGTCTGTCTGTCTGTCTGTCTGTCTGTCTATCAGTGCGTCTTTATTCTTTGCTACAAATATCTGTTAGACGTGCTTTTGCGTCACGGAAGTAGAGATCCTGTATGCTGTCCGACATACTGATGCGTCCTATTTGATATATAATGAACTGCAAAGATAAGTGTCAAACTGCACCATGCTTTACGACGGGTACTCGTCGATACCGATACCCAAAAAGTAATTGGCATCGATACTCGCCGGCATTAACAGTTACTCTCTGTGCGTTGTCTTTTGCCTATTTTTACATTTTCTTACACATCTTGTCGTGAGTTCTTAATTCTTCAAACAAAATGATGGTGTCCTTGACTAGACAAAATACTTTACGCTGGCAAATTATGGCTCAGTAATTCAATTATGAACACCGTAGACAGACCTAGTCCACACAGCAATACACAAAAGCAAAGAAGTATAAACATTATAAAGTGTTAGTGCCGAGCCACTAATACCGATAATCTCAAGTTTATTCCTGCTCTGATGCAAAAATAATCCTGACGGAGTGGCACGCCAGTTCTGTTTTCCTAGCTTTGTACTCACTGACAAAGAACATCCCTTAATTTACATTCATTTTGGCTGCAGTACCACCCAGAGATCGTGATCTTGGGAGGGCTTGGCTTTGAATATATTTCCTCAAACTAAATTGTTGTACTTTTAAGTGAAACTGTAGTGATACGGAAGGCATTTTTGAGGCATGGTTTTCTGTTAGAAGTCCTGGCTGATGAAGATGTTTTTAAGAATCACTTCGACATTGGAAGATATTTTTATGTCTAGGAAAAATAGAAAAAAAATACAATGGAGTAATAATTGAATCGTTGTGTTACACATTATCTAGAATATATATTCGCATGTTTATAAGAATGAGATCTTTTATGCTTAGGAAAAATAAAATACAAAGGACGGATAATTGAAATGTTAAGTTACAAATTATATGAAAAGAGAGCCACTTGGATTTGTACCAAAGAGATTGTGAAGCATCATCATTATTACAAAGAAGACTGAAAGTCATTATTAAGCTAGGAAATTTTATTGCCCCTGCAAGGACTTGAGCCTGTTGTTCCCTTCCCTCCCCCCTCCCCCTTTTCCGTTCCTGCGTGTAGGTCGAATGCGCAAACTCTTACACTTCAGAAATCACTAACTTCACAGCACACTGAATAATAAGCACGTGGGCTGGAATGCTTCTTAAGACAATATCCATGTGTTAACCGGCTGTTTACTGGTGACCCTGATACATTTCTCAGCTGCTCACATAAGCATGGATGATAAATTGGTTCACGTTTTTAAGTTTTTTCGAAACTCATCTACGAGTAATTGCAATAGAATGCCAAGTTACGATAATTTATGAAAAGCTCTGACATAACAGCAACTGGATTTGGCTGTTTCTCTGGGTGGTGAATGTAATCTTTAAATGTAAATCAAAACTAGTGGCTATAGAATCAGAGTTTTTTTTTTTTTTTGCTTAAAAAAAATCAGCGTGTCTGCCATGGCATTCTATTGGCATACCCGTACTCGAAAATCTGTAAACTTTTTGTGGTGCTGTAGAGTAGTTTGTTATATTCATCGGGTGGGCAAAAAAAAATAGGGTTACTTAATTCAAAGTCCATTAAATCTGAGAGTTGAAAAAAAAATGGGATAAAATTTTAAGCAATCTAAAAAAAAAGTAAAATGAATGTGTCGGGGTCAGTGTGTCAGACTCATAGCATGCAAGCTATTGTGTTTTTAAAATTTTTAAACTGTAACTTAACCGTAGCATCTAGCAGCTAGATAGATAAAGTTTGCAGCCATAGAAGACAGTGTTTGATAACGTGGGCCAAATTCAGTTGTATAAGTTTTTAACTATTGAAATAAATAAACTTTAAACTTAAGTTAACTTTTTCTTTTAACCTCACCCGAAATACTTTCTTTTTTCTACGTGAAATTTTACTTACTTACTCCAATACTAACATCTCTAAAGTCTAGTTTATGGAATGATCTCCCTGGAATCGAGTTGTGAGCTGTCCTTGCTGCCTCCCTTAGTCAGTGTCGATTATATATATGTGTAGTTGTAAGGTGTGTTAAAGAGTCCCTGGTGAATAGTAGGCTTACAATTGGAAGTTAGGAAACAGTATCCGGGCAAAGGGATGTAGGGTTTAAATTTGTGTGAATTATAAGCATCCCTGTGGTGTGGTGTAGTAGTAGTAGTACATTTAGACTCACTGATAGATCCTGAGTTTAATCTCCGTTAGAGACAGAAAGTTTTATAGTGTTAAGTCTTCTCAAGATTCATCCAATTTGTGATTTGTTAAAAAGCCGTGGCACACTTTCCATATAATCGGGATATAATAATAATATAATATATAAAATAAACTTTCCATAATAATTTCTCCCCTTAATGATAAATACATGCAGACTGAATCTGCCTTACCATCTGGTATCATATGGCGCGGTCAGAAGGAATAAAATCTAGATCTTTATCTCATGCAAGCGTGGCATATCAGTTCGACTGTGACCTTGCCAAACTAAGCTTAGTGCAACCTAACATAAATTAAGGTAATGATTTGGCCAGACCCCACAACAGCACCGTAGGTGGCTGAGCTATCGACCAGAAGGCACGTGATAAATTTTTATATACAACATTTTTCTAAGTCGTTCAAACTTGCGGAGCTAGAGAGAGAAAGAATAAAACGTGGCTTTAATGCCGCATGTTCTGGAGAATGTCGGAATAAACTATCATCAGAAGTCGCTCTGATTCCAATTAACGAATAATAAAACGTATAACCCCTTTTTATCTTTATTTACGGAATGTTGTTAGCCAGAAAAAAACTCTGCCTTGAGTGGATAAACAGGTCTGGACTAGGTTGAGAAGACATATCGTCACCTCTGTTAACGAAGTGTTCTATTATGCTCATTTGGGAACGTCCTAGAGCTCTCTCAAGGTTTTCTTGGTTTTTAGGATTGAATCAGGGTTAGGAGCAAGATTAGAAAGGGAATAAAGGGAAGGAGTGGGTTCCTAGATATTGTCCAAAGACCTTCTCTCAGCTACTTCCTCTTTCCTAACACTGGATATTAATCCAAATACACCTTTGGAGAGTCTGAGCATTTACTATGTGGACATTGAACCCTAATTGCAAGCTGAGAGTATGAGATCATACTACTGGCTCGTGGAGACTGATGATGAATATTTTATAATGTGTTTGAATACGTACCCAGTGAAAAGTCTTTGAATGTGTACACAGTGGGATATCCCCCTGTTCTTATGCATTTTATTTCTTACTTTGACAAATGTCTAATGTCTAGGGCAGTGAAATTTCCATTACCTATAGATTTAATCTTAGTTTGTTATGTTTCCCAAAATTTCAATCCACTGTGTTCTTAACTCCTGAAGCTATTATTATCAGAGTGAATGTTAGTAAACACTTTTTCTCTTTTAAGTAGGGTTGGAGCATCCGGTGTAATAATAGCAAAAGGATTGCATTCTAAATACTGGTTACTGGTTGATCTTGGTGTGTTTTCGAATACATTTGGTCCGAAACGAGGGCAAAATCTCCAGGTTTCTAAGTCAGTAAGACACTTAGGAACACGAGGCGTCAGAAAGATGGCAACCAGAGCGGATTTTTGCATGCTGTCTTCTCCTTATCGTATTTAAAGGGTGTTATCATGGGCTTGATTCAAGTCGGCTAGTGACGTACAAATATCCTGGGGAGGATTATTTCATGGGGTCGTAAATCAGTGTGGCGACCTAATGCTTCTGAAACTAGCTGTGAAGGCTCCTCAATCTCTTTCAAGTCTTTTGGTTTTTGTTTTGTTTTGGTCTTTTACAGGGTCATGTCGTTACATAAGAGCTTGTTTTTTGACGATGGGATCTGTCACTAGTCTATCATAAGAATAACATTAGTACGTTGTTGCTGGATGCATCTCTAGCGTTCAACGTGCAGAATTAATGTAATTCTTAGATGGTACTTTCAACAGTCTTTCAACAAAGCTTTAGAGGCCGCATGCACAATGCTGTCTAACTTTGCCGGCTGATGATAACCACGGGAATCCCTATTGATGTTTTGGGGATTTCCCCATTGATGTTTTGGGGATTTCCCGTGGTTACCACCCCCGAGGCAAAGTTAGACAGTATTGTGCATATGGCTCAAAATCTCATATGTAAACATAGAGAAAACGACGTGAATGTGACTGACAATTGAGAACTTGCGCATTATCGATGGGATTTCTTACCATCATAAAAATTACATTAACTTTGCATGCTGAACGCAATTAAAGATACATTAAGCAGCAATACACTAGTACAGTTCTTATGGCGGCAAGAGATTACATCGTTAATGCACAAGCTCTCAAATGTTTGACGCCTTTCTCCAGGATATGTAGATGGGAATCTTTGTTTTTATGTTCTGATCTCTCATGGACCTTTTTGGCAGAGATAGGCATGTGCGGGATTTTTCTAATATTACGACCATACTGCACGTTATACGTTAGTTGTGAAATTGACATCTAGTTGGTAACGTGGAAAACGTATCACCACAAAATTCCTACGTCTTATGACAGTCCGATGAGAGCCGAAACTAAAAGTAGTAAAAGCTCTCAATTTTGTAATTGTACTAAGAACCCTAATAATTGAGAATTTGCGCTTTCACAATGGGATCGCTTACCAATGTAAGAATTACATTGTCTCTGCATGTTGAATGCTACTGAAAAAGTAAAAGTCCATTCAGCTCGGATGCGTTATTGTAATTCTTACAATGGTAAGATATCTTGTCGTCATTGTGCAAACTGGAGTGTGAAATCTTAAGAAACGATGACGCCATTTCACGCTCACAAACGTGCATGCCGTTGCTTGAGTCTTTGGTTCTGATATTGTAAACGCTATTGTGGGCAGAAAAATTATACTCGGGCAAAACGAATAAATAAGCAATACACTAGAGTAAACATTTTCAGGAAATGTTTGCCGAGCATTTAGAAACAACAAGATGAAAGAACTGTTATCGGAAAATGTTTTGAATCCTCATGCTGTGCACTTGATAAGCACTTTCCTTCATGTGATGACGTCTAGTCGGGCCAGCGGTTCTCAGTGTAGAGTGGTATGACTCCTTGGGGTGTATCCTATAATTTCCAGGGGATACACAAAGAGCGTACAGTTCTAATACAAAATGTGGGTAACTGATGTACCTTACTTGACTTGATTGAATAATTTCAAGAATTTTATTTTACGTTATTTCAAAATTAAGCCCTCGGCCAGACATTTTACATTAAATAAATAACAGCATATAATATCGAGTACTTTGCTCCTCACGCTACGCTCCTCTCAGGGCAAACGGTCATGGCAGCATCGACCGGTTACGCGCTGTGTTAGTGTCTCGCTGTGTGAGATGCCAACTGACAGCTTTGATGTTCAGGGCACTGGCGTTTGTATTCCCTCGTTGGGCAGGGAGCGACAGATTTATCAAGGCCTTTCATCAGTCAGAGGAACTGATTTGAGCGTACAAATTCGTTTGTTGCATCACAAGGGTTAAAGGTAGAGGCAAGCGGTTTGCCGGGTACGTCGGAGTTATGGAAAGATACGCAGGGCTGTTCATTGGCATCAAGGGGTATGCCAACTAAGACAGGTTGGGGACCTCTGCATTTCGAATTGGCCTGATTACGTCATGGTTCCTAGTGATCTCACAATGGTTAGCAGAGTTAGTGTTAACGGTCACCAATTACAGATATGTCACGACCCTTTTAAATGCGCTGGCAAGGATGTAGGTTTGGTCAAGATTAACATAAGGTAGAATTTCTACGAAAATGAGCCTTTATTCTGACAAGCAGAATACAAAGTACATTTAATGAGAGATAGACTAACAGCTAGGGCATTCTGGAAAACTGAACGGTAAATATAGCAAAAGAAGATAAAGAGAAAAAAAATGTGCATGGGCTGATAAGTTGGATGAGGCCTGTTAGTTGGAGGTGTGGGTTGTGAAATATTGACGTGGACTGCAGAAAGTGAGAAGGAGACGTGTATGATTCCTTACACTATTTGGCATGTGTTTGAAGAAGAAGAAGAAGAAGAAGAAGAAGAAGAAGAAGAAGAAGAAGAAGAAGAAGAAAAAGAGGGAAGAGAAGAAGGAGGAGAAAAAGAAATGTCTACACTGAAATGATCTCCACCCTCCCCTTTCCTTTTCCTCCTCATTAAAAATCCTCCTAACAGATACAAATTAAATGCAAAATTAATTTTGGAAAATTTAATAACCTCATGCAACATAGAAACTCATGCACTTGCAAAACCTGTATGCTTGTTGTCATGCTCTGGTCCCCAAATCCCTTGTCCTCTATAGATGTGTCTTGATCCTCAGGAAGCCCATCAGAGTCTTTCCGTTCAGACATCCCTGTTTCCGGCTCATACAGGTGGCAGTAGGGAAAGGGGCGGGAAAAAAACCCCTTAATTTTAGATATCAGTTATATTTCGTTACTGATGGCCGCTTATTGATAGTTTGATAGACTAACCCTTTGTTACGCCTATGGCGCGAGCCCTCACCAAAGCAGTTGTCCCCTCCACCTTTCTCCCTGTCTTCAGCCATACCAGTGGATTTCAACAAGTTTGGTCTTATGATTTATCATTATTTTCCTCAACCACTTCTCTGTCTGATATCACACATAAAATTCATGTAAGGTGCCCCTTTTTTTTATTTTCTGGACCATGTAAGTCAAGTAAAGAACAAGTTTTTGCTTTTTAACCCGTTTTCTCAAATAGCGATTTTTTTTTTTTGCTGCAACAGGTAAATTTGATAACCAACATCTGCAAAACGCAGCATGCTACATATGCTACATGCATGAAACTAGGAATGTGCCTTGTTTATGATTATTCCTAAGTGATAAATCTAAAACATGATAATAATTATTATAATAAAACTAGGCATTTTGGGTCAATTGCTATGCAATTGCTATTTCCTAAGCATATTTCAACAAGCTGCTGTCTCGTTCATGTTATTTTCAAAGATGATTATTGCAAAACTTGGTTAAAAAAATATGAAATTGTCCTAGGATCAAGACATGGTGCTGTCATTTTTATATCTGATTTATATAGACTACGAGTCAGAAGTGGAAAAATGTGAGACAAGGATGAGTATTTTTATAAGCCACAGTGTGTTGTTTAGTAAACAAGCGGCCGCCATATTTGATACGTAGTTTGCAGAATTACGTCGTTAAGTGAATAGAGTAACTACACTAACCTTTTACCAAAATATCATGCAGACATACGAAATTAGACTAATTCTAGAAAAAATGCTTTATAATCCTCAACTGCCACTCATCTCTTCGAGTATCATTACTATATGTCTGTTTCATTCTACTCCTCTACATCTCCTCTCCCAACCTCTCCTCGGGTTTCGAAACCAAAGTGTACTTCCTTACCGAGTCTCCAACACTCTTCCTTTCCCCCACACCATACAAACACACAAAAAATTCCTTTGCTTCTCCTTTGCCGTGTTGGGTGGTATCGTTTCTATGTATCAATACTTTCGAAACTACCGAATTTCGATTCATTATCGGAAGTATCGAAAATATCTTAAGGTATCAAAAGTGTCGAGATGCTTACCCGTTATTAAGTCTCAGAATCGAAATAGAATCGATACTTACGATACTTAGAACTCACAGATTGAATTTAGTTATATTTAAACATTCATTATTTCTCCTCAGACGTGTATAATACGTTTCTGTTCTGTAATTTATTCCCTTAACCTTCTTGTCGTCTCTCTGCATTCATTCCTCCCCCACACCCTTTCTCCATCACTGATGCATAAAAACAAAAACGACGGGTCAGTTTATTTTCCAGCGCTCTTAAAAAATCGTGTCTGACAAACATGCGGAAGTTAGCAAGGGCGAGAACTCACGTATGCTGGTCATTTAAGCTCGCAGAATTATGTCCCGTCACACTCGAAACGAGGTAGAATAATGGCACCGGGCTGATGCCTGAAATTGCAAGTATCTCGATGTCTGCCGTCACGCTCCCGATATCGAATGTATCGATTACAGAACTACCTCCATTATTTCGAGTCTGAATAATTCCATGCAAGGCAGGCCCAGAAAATCTCTTGAAATTTTTTTTTATACTTTCTCAGAACACACGTAGATCCTGTACTTAGGATCGGAATGTAAAAACAAAATTCATTCCTGATTTTCTTCATCTAAGTATTTTATTTTTGGGCTTTTTCGAAGTCTCCGAATCCGATAACTACTTAGGGGACTATAAATATCACATAAAACCAACATGAAGATTGGTAAGGATCAGATTTCCTTCCAAAGCACTTTGGTACTAGATCATTGTAGCTGAATGCGGTAGTATGAAATAGGCATATTAGTATGATGTTGGATGCGAAAGAATGCAATACACGAACTTTTGGAGATTCTACCCTTTGTGTATAGAATGTCCTTAGTTAATCAACTCCAGTAAAGCTTACTTCCGGTTAGACGGAGTAGTAGTGTGATTGCATCATCAAATCTCGCTTCCGAAAGTAAAAAAAAAGCAAAAACATCAGCCAATAAATGTCAGTGCAACAGACCATGTCAGCCAATCATAATACTCCTTTGGATAATGTAAAAATGGGAAGCGGAAGTAATGATCGCTGGAGTTGTGGCTTGGGATACCCGGATGACCGTGCAAGCATGATAATTAAGAGTGGCTTATTGTATTGTTTTCAGCCTCACGTGCCTGGACGATTCACAAAATATATCTAACACAAAGTTATAAATAATAATAATAGTAATAATAATAATAAATATAACACTAAGGGTAATAAAGACAATAATTATTATGATGTTATAGCAAAAAGAAACAAAATAATAATGAAGGATCAAAATAATAATGAAGGAATTTCAAAACTAGAGTCTCGATATTGCCACAGAAAGTATCGATACTCCTAACGATCTTGGCCTTTTGGTGAAGATAAATGTTCAGAATGCAGAGAAACAATTGACTTCGTAAACCGGGAAAGGGGGGAGGA
>JAWQUT010000045.1:2496527-2522779 GCA_033807755.1 Ellobium chinense | reverse complement strand
CACAACAAATCTACAGTAGGCGTTGTATTAAAATTTTGTCTGTAATTAAACTAGTATAAAATAACACTAACTTAAGGGTGCAAAGATGACTGTCTGAGAAGTAAAAACGATGCACTGGGAATTTCCAAGAGTTCTCGCTAATCCACCCGTCAGAGATTTCAAATATGGTAAAACCAGCAACTCAGACAACCTCGAAAGATGCCGGAAGCGCCAAAAATTAATCTCCGTCTTGGAGGAGTGGGTAGGGGAGGGGAGGGGAGGGGAGGGTAACTAAAAAACACATGCACTATGGAAAAGGTATGGTCACATAAACACAGTGTCACAGAGGAGCTCAAAAGTACAGATTTGGCCATCAATGCAGGGTGGCCATTCTGATTTTTAACAATTTTTTGTGGTCATTTCACTAGATTTGAAGGTTGAATTTCACTAGAAGCTACCAAATTTTACCAAGCAGTCTATTTCAATGAATGCTTTGAAGATAAACCTCGAGGACTACCTTTTATTATTTACAGATTCAACTTATATTTTATCGATGCATATCATACACTGAGTATAAATTATGAAATAAATAAACTTGGAAAAAAAACAACACAACAACAACAACAAGAAAACAGAAGAGTGCAAAGGAGCAGAACCCAAAGGTCTCTATAGAGTATCAAGAAGTGAAATGGTCCAAACACTAGCTAGTGGTGGATATCTTTCTCTGAAAATCTTCTGTTGTATCGCTGTCCGAATAAGCGAGTTTCCTGTCTGCCTAGATACAACAATAGCTAACTCTGGGTATGCATAATTGAACGATGATTATTATGTTTTAATAAGCGCAACTCGCTTGGTATTGTAATGTTTATTTTAAATGTTTTGGTTAGGTCTGAAAGGAATTTAGGGTTAGGCTAAAATTTTGCTAAAGTTTCCGATTATTGTATGGTTAGCTACGCTATGCGTGCCGCACATGTGGTCTTAACCCGTTGGTTCAAACAGCGCTTGTACGTTCATGTATTTTTCAAAGGCAGCATTCACGAGTCATTTCCAACGCATCACTTTAAAGAAGTATTCCTGTATACAGAAGCACAGTATGACCGTAATAGTGCTGAAATAGAGTATATTTTAATATAAATAACCTCAAGGTAATTTGAGGACATCAGCACTTGAAAAACATGACGAAGGGAAGGGATTAGTCGGTTGGATTTCTGTCCACATTGCCTGAAATCTAACCCCTACTCCAGTTTGCCTAGATTGCTCCTCAGGTCAGTAGAATGATTCGTGTATGTCAGTGCCAGAAAACGCACATTAACTTGACCACTGAACCATCCAGGTGGCCCAACTTTTTCACTGATTTTTCGAATTTTTTTTTAATATCTGGTGGTACAGTTTATATTTCCCCTTCTCTACAAAGAGGCCAATATAACGTAAAGCAGTCGACGAAATCGGGAATTGGTTGCCTTCCTGATTTCTCACTAGATTTTCTAATTTTTCACCAGTCTCTAGGAAAATTCAATCACACAAGATCTAGGAAAAAAAAGGCAACCTTGCTTCAATGTAGGCGTTTGTCTCTAATGAGGGTGATGCACTGGAAGATGGATTAATGCGCTGAAAAGCGGTGAAGTCAAGAATTATTTTCGGCGAGGTAATATAAAGACGATATTATTGTTTTTCCTTCTTATCTCCGTGCATAGTGTAGCCGCAACGTCGCGCATCTTAGTTCATTGAAAAGTACAAGTGTGTGTCTGTTTATAATATTATTATGCACTTGCGCAAAATTTAGTTAATATAAACGTATCCCACGAACTGTTTGGGAAAGGGGTGTAAGGCATGCATAGAGATCTGATCCCAAATAATTAAATGAATGTATATTGGAGAAAGTAAAAAGGAAAGAAAAGAAGAAAATTAAGAAATATGGAAGAAGAAAGGTATGGATGAACTAAAGGGAAAACAAATGAAAGTAAAAGAGAGGCAGAAAAGTGCCAATGACGACAGAATTGTGGCTGTCTGTACATTTTCACATTAATTTCATTGGTTGCCTAATTTTATTTTTCGAGGTTTTTTGTTTTGTTTTGTCTAATGAACGCGAACCTGCCCCGAATTCTACACAGTGAGTCTATTAGGTTAGAGAAGAGCACGCAGGTATTGGCGCAGTGGCGGAGCATGGCTCTTTCGTCCGGGAAGTGGGAGGGGATGGAGAGGTGTTCATTTCACGCTGATCGCTGGACATATACGGCTAAGCGGATCGACACTTTTGGAGAAACATGGTGCTTTCTTTTAGTAATAGTTAGTAATAACTTTGTTAGCTCAGGAATACATGGTAAGGAGTGCAACGTTTCCATTCTATAGATGTGTCACCATCACCTTTAGAAACAAACTTAAGACCGAATTGTTGAAAGCAGGATTTGATATTCAGTAACCCAGGAATTTCATGTATAGCGACGGTATTGACGGCAATCATATGAATGATATGCGAGTTGGTGTGTTTATGTGCGTGTGTGCGTATATTTTCTGCATTCTGTATGCATTTTACTTAGTAATTATGCAGCGCCTTAGGGCACTTTTCTTGTGAATTTGTGCGCTATATGAATTAATGATTACATTACATTACATTACATTACATTACATTACATTACATTACATGTGTCGGCTTATGAGAAAAGACGGAAACAGCCAATTTTTGGTGAAAAATTTACGTTTTGGCTCTCTTGTATAGAACTTAATATTTTTTTTCTCTATTTCCAGTTGGGTTATACTCTCATAGCCTAAATACTTTCTGAGATAGCAAACCGTATATTCCATGAATTAATGAAATAATAAAGTGAAGCGCAACGCGAACATTTTTTTTCTTGCCTGAATTATGATTCTGGCTCACACGATCTTTTCCAGTAAGACGGCGGACTTCCCCAGTAGAATTATCGGGGCCAAAATTAACTAAGCTCTTCTCAGCCTAAGACATTGTTGGCGCACATTTGTGTACACTTGTTGGAGGCTTGTTTTTCTGCATTATCGGTCTTCTGGTTATTGAGCTTACCTCATCTACAGTATCAGATCTATTATTGGAACCTTTTATCAGTGGCCTTGTGTTGAAGGAGGATGTGGCAAGAACCAACAGTTGTGTGTTTAAGTATAGCAAACCCCACTAGCATGTCAGCGTAATATTTTTTTAGCTTTTCCGCATCAGTCGCAGCCATCTTTGCTTGCCTAGAGACTGTTACATCCGGGGGCTTAGAATCTCCGAGGGACCACCCACAGAATAAAAGGACCGCCAATTTCGTGCACCCGGGAGGAGGAGGGGGGGATGAGGGGAGGTATCAAACATACGTAACCCTGTTGTGTTAGTGTACAGTGTATGTCATTTCACTGCAGTATAGGGTTTAACAAAACAGGTCGTGGTATGTGCCACATTTTTGGTCCCAACAAGACGCCGCCGCTGGTAGAGGCATGCTTTCCCAAGGCCGCGTGTGGGCATCTCTGTGGTTAATGTCAGGGTATGTAATGAAGTGAATTCCCCCCAAAAAACTAATTTTCCCTTGGTTTGATGGCATTATAATTTTGTTTATGGTTGGCGTTAACAGGGACACGTTTTGTGGAAAATGCCTGTATGGATGGTGGGGCGCATTTCTGAATAACGTTTTCACGCAGTTTTTAAGAATCGGCTATATCGCTACGAAATTTTGTGAACATTTAATTGTGTTAGTCAGTTACTGAATTCCTTCTTCGTTTAAAAACAGCCTACTATGTCACTGGAAAACTGCACGGTTACGCAAATTCGGTGCGCACAGACGGCGAGACAAAAACAAAGCGCATTTACTAGCGCTGAATACATTACGTTTACTGGCGTCGTTTGAAACTGTTTTTCAGCAATGTTTGATGTTCTGAAAACAAAAATGAGTACATCGGAACTCACCGAAACCAACCAGGTTCGAAAATAATATTTAGATGTCATTTAATTTCGACTCTCACAACATGTACAAAAACAAAAAAACGTCCAAAAAACCCTTTCAGCACCAATGGAGTTTTTTTGGCAAAAGTTCATGATTCCTGCTCATGGATAACCGAATTATGGAGTTAAAAAAATGTCGGACATTCTATTTCAGAATATAGATATGGCTGCATGTGAGCCATAAATAAGCTTATCGCGTTAAACGAAACGTGAGGAAAGACGACTGAAACTTATGGAACAAATATTTCAAACTTTCAAACCTTTTTTTCTTATTTTTATGTGTTTGTTTATTTGTTGGCTGCGTAAATGAACAAATACGTTCCCTCCTCCTAATCGCAAATCCTTAGAACATGGACAAGCTGCGAATTAAAAAAAATTACGGTCATTTGTTGGCCAGAATTTGAAAACCGACTTCTGTTTTGCTGAAAGATGCTGTGTTTAAGCGTATGTGTAGTTACCATTACGCTGAACGGTGGGAGAGTTTTTCGTTTATGAAGAGGTGCTCAAATGATATTTTTCACCTACTTGCTATATCCTTCGCTCTTCTACCATTTTGACGTTATGGGAAAATTTATGCGGGGACGGTAGCTTTTTAAAGGTGCAGTCTATCTTAGTACCGTCTCTTAAAAGAAAAAGGAAGCAGAAGGAATGGAATGTAATTAAAGAAAAAAAAAGTAAGAGCTTCGTTTTACAAAAAGTCACTTTTCATGTCGATCGAGATGCGCTGACGTTTTGCCGTTTCTCAGGGTAAAAGGAGATTCTCCACTCAGACTGAGTTTTTCACTTTTTAGTTCAGGGTCTTAACCTCCAATGTAGAGGGGAGGGGGTGGAGAAAGGCGAGAGATCAGCTGGTATTTATTTGAGAATTTGGGCATTAACGATGAGATCTTTCACCGTCGTAAGAATTACATTAACTATGTAGGTTTAAAGGTACTAAAGGTGCATTCAGCACCGATGCAGTAGTGTAATTCGTACGATGGTAAGAGATGTCATCGTTACTGCGCAACCTCTTTACTGCCGCAATGGTTACATTGTTTCGCAATACACGTAGTTGCACATTTAGTGCTGTGTGCTCTCGATCCAAAATTCCATGAGGTCAACGGATTAAATAATAAAAAAAAACAACAGCCATATTATTATTATTATATGAATGACATTCTGTGTCCCGTTGCCATGGTACTGTAATGTTATGTTGTTCATTTTAAGCACAGATGTGCTTTGGGTTTTCAGTAAATAAAGTTTTTAAACGTGTTATAAGGATCTGACAGTATAATACAGTGAAACTCACTGCTGTGAGAGTCTACGACATCTGTCCGTTATAACGACGCCCTGCTTTTACGAGGTAATACTAAGAATTCCATGTAATAAGGAAGTAAAACTAATTAAGCTACTGCTTACGGCCTCACATTCAGCAGGGTCTTCCAAAAAAATTTCAAGAAGATTTTTGTTGATTTTATATTCATACAAGGGAAGCCCGATATTAAGTACTCATTTAAGAAGTATCCCTTGTAAATAAGTATGAATTTCGCGTGCACGGATTCATCATTTTCTATCATTTCTTTATTCAGGCGGATCTCAGTATTAAGTCTACCTCAGTGTAAAGTATACTTTTCCCATGCACAAAGACATACACTGTACTTGATATCAAATTTCCACTGTGCTTATGTTATTCATTCGCCAGTCACACACGTGTATCGGTTTCCAATATTCCGTGCCAGTTCAAGGTCCCTATTTTGGTACACACCTGAAAGACATCTCAGCCGCAACTTTTTAACCACGGACCTCCAAGCTTATTATACCTTGAGGTCTCAGATGTACATCTGGCACTGGTTCCACAGGTGTAAAATGAGCTTGAAGACAGATCTCCAGCAGCTGTTTGAGAACTCACTCCTACACTCAAGCATGCCAGTACACGTTTGCTCGTACACTCTTCACTTCTTTTTCGCTATCATACTTTCATAATTAAACACGCGAAGTTTTACACAAGGATTTCATACTGCGAGCAACTTGAGTGGGAGAAGGGGCGGTCACTGGCGACTAATCACGGAAGTTAAAAAAAACCACAAAACAACAACCAACCCACTACACATGCACTAACAGCCATTTTGCAACATTTCTTCGTCGTCCTCTGCCTTTCCTTTCTTCAGTCTTTCCACAAAGGGCAAATTTTCTATTCCATCTTCTTGTTTAGTCAGTCTGTGTGTATATACAAAAATATGTCAAGTTATTTCTTTCTTGTGAATTTTGTACTTATTTTGTGCCAGTGTAACTTTGTGTGTGTGGTGTGTGTGTGCGTGTGTGTATGTGTGTGTGTGTGTGTGTGTGTGTGTGTGTGTGTGTGTGTATGTATGTATTTATGTATGTATGTATAAACTTGTGAAACATCTTCTGAAATTTGGAATATGTCAAAAAGATTTCAGTTCTTTTTGATTGTTCTAATCTAGTGATGTATTGCTTAAGGATGTAGGAAGAAAGGGAGTAACTGCGAACGAGGCTAAAATTGTGTACGTTCATTATCTAGTTGTTATGTTTGTGACCTCCGTATGTAGATCTTTATCATTATCCGTATCGTGTGTTGTCCCGTTGCCTATATATACTATTAGACTCTGTTGTTCGCCCACGTACCACGTGGTCTGAGTTTCAGTTAAATAAACTTAATAAACTTGTCCATAGAGTGGTCTGTGTTCTCCTGCCATTTTGAGACTGAAATAGTCTTAAATTAACATCTATTCCATTTGGTTTTGCTCTAATCTTGGCGAGAAAACACGTGTAGAATAAAGTGCAGCAGTAATGGTTTACATCACAGCTGCCCAGCCTCTGACAGGAAGAAGGCGTTTTTCTTTTCACTTTCCCCACTTCATGGGGCGTCCTCGATGTCCACCTCCATTAACGAAGACAAGCGGTAGTTTGCCACGTACGGACACAGTAAAGGAAATTTGATAAACTTGGAGAGTGCATGGTAACTTCAGTATCGACCGCGTCTAATTCAAAAGACTGAACAGTACCCTTTCTGTTTTCCTCCACTTTCTTTTTTTTCTGACCGATTTCGTGTATACAAGACGACTCACTTTTGGTTTTTATTTTTCTTCATTTGGGACCAAAACCTGTCCTGCTCTGCAAGTGTCCTACCTTCGTTTTTAGTTGTGAGTAAATAGATCTTGCAAAATAAAATTGCTCTTTCAGAAAGTTTAAAGTACTACTGCTTGTACCTCCCCCCTCCCATTTCTCCCGACTCTGTCAGACATGTTGTGCGCAAGACTCACTTTCGCTTTTCGCTGGGACCAAAACCAGACTCGCTCTAAAAAATATCCTATCTTCATTTTCATTTGTGAATCATGGCCTAATAAATATCACGAAAGAAAATTGCCTTTTCAAAAAGTTTAAAGTACCAGCTCTTTGCATCTTATTTCCCCCATTGACTCTGTCTGACCTCTTGTGCCCAAGACGACCCACTTTTGTTTTTCGCTGGGACCGAAATCAAATCGGACATGCTCTAGAAATGTCTTATCTTCATTTTTATTGTGAATAGGAGCCTATGTACTTAACGAAAGAATTGCTTTTCAAAATATTTTAATGATATCAGCTACCGTCACCTCCCTTCATCTTTTCCTCTTCTATCCGATCTGTTGTACCTACTACGACTCACTCTACACATTAAGATCGAAGCTCGAATGCTCACATATAGGATGCTACAATCATCTTCAGTGTTGTTAGCTGTTAATCCTGAGTGCATTGCCCCCTTCAAAAATTGTAAAATAAACACACTAACTCTAGATTAGGGAAGTTTTATATGAAATATTAATTCATCTAAGATACTTGTCTGAACAACACCGATCCAACTTGCGTCATCAAATTTAAAAAAAAAGGAACAAGAACACAGACAACAGCAGCAGCAGCAGTTACAACAACAACAACAACAACAACAAAATAAAGTGCTTATAGCTCACAGCCTCCTACAAAGTTTAATATAGCACTAGCTTATTACCTGTCTGCAGGATATTAGTATTAACACCCATGGAAAAGACGTACCAGTCTGTGTATGCTGGCTGATAGAATCTAGTCTTTTTGTATCTTCGGTTAAAAATCCAATGGACTATTATCACATATCACGTATGATATCACTAGGCATGCACGCTGCCAGCTCGTGAGCAATGGATTGAACCCATGGGGATACTGCAAATATAAGGAAGAATGAAACTTTATCGTCGGCTTGCCTGTGTTGTTTCCTGCAGTCTTTTGTTGAAGTCATGCTATATGTTTGATGGGGATCGTAATTTTTAAGAAAGATTTTCTTCATAACTATTGTGATTTATTTCTTCATGAACATTACAATTGCTCAGGATAAACCATTATTATTGTTTCGTGTCTCACCCTATGATACCAAGAAAGCAATTCAGATGGTTATATTACTTAAAACCACCGTTTTCTAAAGCGTTGAGCGTAGACATGAGTACACGATCTATATATTATGTAATATTAAAAAATTGCTGCGAATGACTATCATCTATTCCAACTATGGCTTTTGTGTGACGTGTTAGGTAATAAAATTAGTATATCCACTAGTAAATTTCCCCCTTTCTTGAAATGGACCGTGGTGACCAAATTGCCAGATAAAATTCATGCAAATACATTTAAATTCTCAATCTATAAGTGAAGAAATTTGGGGCATTCCCGTTCCAACAGTTTCACCACATTCAAGCTAAAAAAATGTTGATTTTTTGGGGTCTTGCACCTTTTCCATAAGCTCCGGTGCGCGACGTGCTGGACATAGTTCAATGGCGTTCAACAGCCGCCTCATTACAAATCATAGTTGTCTTCCTTGAATTTATTTTTTGAATTATTGTTGCTTTCTGTGATGTTTTACGTCTATACTGTGATCCAGTCATTCGCCAAACACCCAAAAGGCACAACTGTTGTGAATTTTTTACTGTATTCTACGGCTTCTTCGCGCTGTTCTCGATATCACAAATTTTAGCTTATATATATTTTATTTATTTATAGATGATGCAAAAACGCCATCTGGCCACTCTGTCAGTCGCTGGTTAAGGACACAGGAATTATTTCCCCTTGCGTAACTTTCGTGTTAATTGTCTATTCTTGTCTTCATTGTCCTTTTATAGATTTCAATGAACGGTTGAGGCTTTCTATATCCAGGTGTTAATCACATTGAACTTGCTAAAACACATGCGATCACGTGCCAGAAGTGCATAAACTTTGAACGGGGCATCCACTGTTGAATCTATGGGATATTAAATAACTCACAAAACGCAAAAGTGCACAAAATTCTAATATCGGTCTTTCTTATCTGTTTCTTCCCTGGTCTAAATAATAATAATAATAATAATAATAATAATAATAGTAAGAAGAAGAAGAAGAAGGAGAAAAAGAAGAAGAAGAAGGAGACGGAGAGAAGAAGAAGACAAAGAAAAAAGAAAAAGGAGAAGAAGAAGAAGAAGAAGAAGAAGAAGAAGAAGAAGAAGAAGAAGAAGAAGAAGAAGAAGAAGAAGAAGAAGAAGAAGAAGAAGAAGAAGAATAACAACAACAACAGCAGCAGCAGCAGCAGTAGCAACAACAATAACAACAACCCACACCACCACCACCACCATCACCATCACCACTTACAACAACAACAAAAACAAAACAGCGCAATAACAACAAGAACAACCACCACCATTACCACCACCACCACCACTACCACCACCACCACCACAAAAACAACAACAACTACAGCAACAACAACAAACCGGTGTAACGTTTTTATCTCACCATCATACAGACCTCATCAGACTTCAGCACTTTTAGTTTCCAAATCCATGGAGATTTTACTGACGGAAATGTCAGTTTTGAAGAGGAACGGGAAGCAAATAATAAAGTTTTAATAAACTCGCCAGACAGATTTTAAGATATTGTCGGTATAGGGTTGGCTTCCAGCAAAACTGTCGTGCAACAATAAAAAGCCGTATAAAAATATACAAAATTACGGGAAAAAAACCACCGCAGGGAAATTTATTTACAATGTTATACAGTGGTATACATCTCATTTATAATATAGACACATTAAACAATACACATCATACATGTAAATACATAACGTTACAAATGTAATACATAACAAAGTCATTGCTGGTCACCAGCACTGCAGCTTCCATGTCCTCCCAGCTCTAAAGCCAGGTACTCATTTACATCGAAATCGAGTGAAGAATAATGACTTATCTCGGAGAAGCATTTTATGACAAAAATCAACGGCGGAATGTATACTAATGAAAGAAGCAAAGATATAAATGTATCTAAACACCACTTGCAAGTGAGTTCATTATTTTCTTGCTCTTCCGCATCAGTCGTAGCCATCTTGGATTGCCTAGATACTGATACTTCCTTTGCTAAGGACGGCCTTTTTTGCTACACAAAAACAAACGCAGCCTAGAGCTTTTGATTTCGAAAAGCAAATGACGTCCGCCTTTTGGGACAGAAAAATAAAACAAAAGTAGAGGGTTCAAGATCCATTTTATGTTAATTATCATGGTGCTGTTGCTGATAATATTTCTCACGTAAAAACCGGCCTGGAGTGTCTATGACGTCAATAAATGATGCTCTTGTCTGTATCGTTAAGCAGGAAAACAAACTCACAACTGGTTGGTGCCAGGAGTATAAAGCGCTCTCATTTTGATACACGACATATTCTCATCAGCATTGCAGGATTCTTGAGGCCTAAAGAGGCGATCAAATTCAGGTGTACATACATAATTGATTTTCCCTTCGTTGCCATTCAAGTTCTATAACCAGTTGTAGTCTTGTGTGCACTGCTTGCAATGGGTGGAGTAATATGCACTGCTTGAGTGTTTGATCCTGTGTTTGGACAAGGGGAAACAAAATAGGCCCTCTTTGCTTCCGCGGAATCACACTATTGTAGACGTTGTTATTCGCCCTTGCATGTAGCCGAGCAGCTCAATAAATATCAATGCCAGTCGTGGCCGTAGGCGACAAATCTTCGCTACATCTTCTATTGCCTTGTGAGGTCGAGTACAGAGGCATCACAGTCATGGGGAGTAGCGAGGGGGAGGGGGAGAAGCTGTGCATACTGACCTCGAATTTATTTCGATATATTTAGATGATATGAGGCGACGAATCATCCACTACATTTCCTCTTGCTTTGCCACTTAGTGTACAGAGGCGTCGCTATCGGTGGGGAGGGGGAGAGTGAAAAATATCGATCTCGAATTTCAAGACATTCAGATCGTATGAATATAAAGTGGAATTTTACAAAATCGAAGTCCAGAGCTACGTTTCTTTGATTCCCGCCGCGTGAACGTAAAGGGCGGTCCTTTTGTTCTATGGGCGGTCTCTCAGAGATTTCAAGCAAAGGAAGTATGAAACCTTAAGAAAGCCAAGATGGCTGCGACTGATGCGGAAGAGTTAGAGAAGAGTGTGCTGACTTAAGAGTGATGTTAGCTTTCCTCATGTCCTAGCCGTTGGTTCTTGCCACATCCTCCTCCGACAAGAGACCATGAATTAGAAAAAAATAAAATCAGTAACAATTTGAACCCCTAGAAGCAGGTCGTTATTGTTGCCGAGCTTCTACTTCCGGTGTAAAATGATCCAAATTTTTGCACTAACGTCTAAGCTCTGCCTACTTTCGCGCCGGCTAACCCACAGAAGCAAAAAAAAGTTCACCAGGGATTAGCCTCGGGAATCACGAGTGAGTATTATTAGAATTTCACGGTTCCAGTTTTTTGACTGCTGTGCTAACTACTGGAACGCATTGGAGTGCAGTTCTAGTGCGTTCTCTGTTTTGTAACTGACATTTGAGCCTCTCCTCTCTTCCCCCCCAGTTGCAAAATGGTTCATTTATTATAATTCCAGTCGAAGTAGAAACGAAACTTATAACCTTGTGAACTCTTAAGGCAGAGCTGTAACAGGGACAGGGGCTTTGCAAAGAATAAGTTAGGAAATCTTGTAACTTACGTACTGAGACTTCACTGTAAATTTTCTGGTGAAAGGAGATAGATAGATAGATAGATAGATAGATAGATAGATAGATAGATAGATAGATAGANGCAGAATGGTACATTTCTTATAATTTGAGTCGAAGTAGGAACGAAACTTAATTATATCCTTGTGAACTCCATTAAGGCATTCTAACATAGAAATGCAGAGCTGTAACAGGGACAGGAGCATGCAAAGAATAAGTTAGGAAATCTTGTATCTTACATACTGAGACTTTACTGTAAATTTTCTGGCGGAAATAGATAGATAGATAGATAGATAGATAGATAGATAGATAGATAGATAGATAGATAGGAAAAAAAAAACCAAAGGAGGAAATGATGGGAGGTGGGAGGTGTAAAGCATCTTTTGAGATGCAAAGCAGTTTATGAGGTGGGTTAGACCATTATTACAGAGCTGAATCAAGGAAAGCGAAAGGAAGAGAGGAACTGAAATCATGACATTTTCACTCGCCCACACGTCCCACAGTCATTCTGTAGTCTCAGCGGATCACTCCTGTACTCTTACACAGCACCAAAGGACAGTTTTGGGAAGAAAAGTTGAAAGGCACACCCACACGGAAACCGCACTCGTCAAATGGATAGAGAGAGAACATTGCACTGGTTACTTTAAACCAATAAGATTTCGTTCACACCCCCGGTTGGCAGGGTTGCCAGACTTTTTTTTTCGAGCCGGAGCCAGATTGTATGCGAAAAAAAAAAGAGCAAAAAACGAGCCAAACGATATCCTGAAATGGGCAGCTGGGGTCAGGATTTAACATAAGATAAGCAGTGTACTATGAACTGCCTATGTATTGGATATTTGATATACGTGAGTATTATAATTATCTTACCCCTACTATATTTATAAGAGCAACATAATAGGAAATGATTGTTAAATGGAAACAGATCTTTCTTTGATTTGTGTTCATTACAAGAGCCCTACCACGTGAAATACTAGTTTGAGAGAAAGATAAGTACTTTTTTTGTATACGAAATTAATCACTTTTAACCTAAAATCCTTTAGAACGAAAAAAGAACCAAAGGGCCTGTCAGTTTTTTTTTTTTTTTGGAAGCCATGGGCTTTTCACAAGAGTCAAAAATCTGGTATTTGGCCCCGGAAGAGCCAAGTCTGGCATCCCTTCGGTCGGCCAGAAGTAGTGTACTTTTCAAGAATCAAGGCCCACACAAAATTTGATTAGGAAGCATTGGTAGAGGGAAAAGTAAAAGTCTAGACACAGACATCTCTTACGTTATGCGTGATTTCTCAAACAAAGTCCAACACATGACACGAGTTCTAACATTGTTACTTTGATCAGATGGAATCCATTTCAACGAAGAAGAATAGAGCAAAGGGAGGAACCCAAGGTCCAGACCTTTACAGCTAGACGCCTCATAATGCAGTTGAATGCCAACACAAATGTAGCGCAAGGAAGCAAGAATCAACAATAAAACGTATGCTAATTAATGAGACAAAGATATAAATGTAGCCGATATCACTCACAAGTCAGGGCCCCCTTCTCTAGCTGTTCCGCATCAATCGCAGTCATTTTGGCTTGCTTAGGCATACATCCTTTCTATACGTATATAAGAAACGCTCATAATTGGAGATCGAGATAACGGAATATCTTCAGAGGGGGATACCCCGGTCTGGCAAGTATTTCAGAAACGTTGAGTGGGAGACCTGCAAATGACACTTGATTTCACAGGCTTGACCCCTTTCAGCATGTAGAATGAGCGCACTTTAAAACTAAATAAAGGAAAAAAGACGATCGATTCTTAGATGGAACAATTAGTCTTCCTTCACTTGTAATTGTACAGCATTTCTGTCTTTCACTAACATTGTGTCACCTACTTTCACTGGTGGTGTGTAGTCTATTGTCACTATATTTATTGTTCTGCTGCTTTAAAACCTACATCCATTCGTCAAAAGTCGTTCGTAAAACCAGTTTGACCCCCAGGATATGACACCCGCTTAGGTAGATGCCCACAGCTGAACATCAATATCTACTATATCAGTATAGCTTGTTATTTTATGAATTTTACATGCATGTATTCAGTATTATTTTATCAATCCATTATTCAGGTAGACCTGATTATTAAGTATTCTTATATATTAAGTATAAGTTTTCTGTTTTCTTTAGCCAAGGGCATAATTATTATCAAAGTTCAGCTGTACATGCATTGCACTGCACTTCAATACGAAGAGATGGAAATATTTTGGTTATCTCCCTTACAACAATTATAATGAAAATTAGTCTGACGTTTTTGACGGAAGATGAAAAAAAACAAAAAACCAACAAAAAACCATTTAACAGAACGCAAATAACAGCCTTGCATTTTCATATCGACTGTATCATAGACACTGACAACTGGTAATGACAGTATCTCGGACGCCAAGAAAAATAAAAATTACTATTATTCGCTTACAGTATAGTCGCAAAATGTGTAGTCTATCTCCAGCAACCATCCAATTTCAGCTCAACAGAACGTAAGAAATGAACAAACCCATCCCATTTCCAGCCCGGCCTGGAGGGCGATAAAACTGTGTTTACACAGCTGTGACAAGCTCTTGTGTAATATGTACACATCTAAATAAACACGCCCTGTTTTGTGTAGCTGATCTGAAACAATTAATTTGGCTCTGATTAATCCCTTGCACTGGGTGACCTGACTGGTATTGTTTTATCACTTCAGTACAAGACTGTCTTATCTCATACATTATTGGCTATTATGCAACGATCTCATCAATTGCAGTAATTTTGTCTCATTTCTCGACTTAGTGAATTTAATCAATGGCGTTTTATTTTTGGAAATCATCAATCTTTCTGCTGTACCGATTAAAGACAAGTGGGGACTTACTGTTTTGTTATTGTTACAGATTAAGCAGTGATCTGATATATTAGCAATATTTTCCCAAACATTCTTCGATCTATACGCGTTAATCAATAACATTTTTTTTTCTAAGGTCATCGAACCTTTTAAATTTACCGTGTGAGGGACCTACGAGTAGATTTTTTAATCGTGGAATTATGTACAGTTGTTTTTTTTTTGTTTTGTTACTTCTGAGTAACAAATTGGATACGTATCACATGTAAGTTGAAAATCTAGTGGCCACGTCCATTATATCGTGGAACTAGGAAGTAACGGGCAGGTCGGGACTTTCAAAATTTTACGTTATTACCGTGACCCGTTAATTCCTATTTGGATTATGGAGATTACCGTGAAAGTGAAATTTTTCGCGAATTTCGCCAACTGAGATCGACTCGCAATAATTACTTTAAGCAGAAACAAAAATTCCATTTTAATTTGTATTAAAAAAGGGAAACCCTACGAGCCTATCTCTTAGTATTTGGACATATTCGATTATAACCAATTGACTCCTCAACCTTTTAACAGAACGAGACGATTTCACTGATGTGAAACTACCCTATTTGCGCAGTACTTTAAACTTGAGGAGGAGTAATGCAGTAATACCGTAATAGGCGAAGTTTCAGTCTTATAGTCCCGTTATAAAAGCTCTATTTTAATAGTAAAAATGAGGAGGGAGAAAAGGTTGTTGAGACCAGGACCAGGGTCGAGAAACCTTTTCCCTATTACCATCGTGGTCGATGTCTTGAATTTTTCAGATACCGTTCACGATTACAAAGGGATAAAGAAAATAAAGCGTCCAGGTGTAGAATATTACAACGGGAAGACGAGGATTCTAGTACATGAAGTTGGAGGTCGCAAGGCCGAAATTGTATTATTTTGTATCAATTACTACTACACAGTGTGTTCTGATTTAGACGAATGGAAGAACGAGACAAAGAAAAAAAAACAGAAAGGAAGGAATGAACGAAATGAATGAAATCCTCATTGATGACTTCAGGACTTCTGTGGCATGCGCACAAACCTGAAGTATATCCCTGATTAAAATCATTGCTCCTGGATCAGAGAGGAGGAGAGAGACTGGGAGAAGGGGAGGGAGAGAGAGGGAGAAAGAGAGGGGGGAGAGGGAGAGGATGAGAGAGAAATAAAGAGACGGAGCGAAAGAGAGGGAGAGGGTAAAAGAGAGAGAGAGGGGAGCAACAGAGAGGGAGACGTTGAGAGAAAGAGAAAGGGGGAGTGCAAAAAAGAGGGAGAAGGTTAAAGAAAGAAAGAGAGAGTGACAAAGAGACAGATAGAACGATAGAGAGGCAGGGAGTGAAGAAAGGAAGAGAGAGAGCGAGGTAGAGAGAAAGAGTAATAGGGATACAGTGAGAGAGAGAAAGAGAAAAGCAGAAAGCGATAGACGGAGAGGGTGAAAGAGACAGACAGAGCGGTAGAAAAGTAGAAGGCTGGAGAGAAAGAGAGAGAGAGAGAGAGAGAGAGAGAGAGAGAGAGAGAGAGAGAGAGAGAGAGAGCGAGAGAGAGAGAGAGAGTTCCAAACGGCCTGGCATCAGAGACGGATCATCAAAGGGATGTAAAGTCCCCTAGCGTGGCGCCATGCTACATGTAATTACAGGAGGATTATACGCCATAAATTTCTCCTGTTCTAATCGGGAATGCCCCTGACAGTGGCGGCCCCGACATGCTTTCGCCAGTGGCGGCTCCATGGAGGCTTCGATATTCCCACGATAATGGTGTTTCTGATAATGCTCGTGCTGATGGCTGAATGGAATCCTCGGCCTAGTGGAAACCTGTTCCATACTCTCGTGAAGTTGGAGCTGCTTTGATCGGATTTGACCAGGGTTAGGCAAGTTCACCAACAAATCAGTTCAGATCAAGTTCAGTTTACGAATTGGAGAAAAGCCCTAAAATGGGGTTTAACTTAGTTATATGAACATTGAGTCGTTTTCAGATCACGTCATTTTCCTGTGGTTTTTGAAATTGGCATTAGGTTTTGATTTTCGAGATAGATGTGAACTGAACTGAACTGAACAGAATTGTAGATGGAAACTTTAATCAGATCAAGCACCCAAAATAGCTACAGTTCAGATCCAGCTCAGTAAATGCAAATAGGCTATTTAAGCTCACATTAAATTCATGTGAACTGAACTTTAGTTCGCGGACTGTGTCCATATTATGATTTCAGTTTTGCTCAGCTGTGGATCTGATTGAGCGAAATTGACTGCACTTTTTTTTTTTTAGTTGTTGTTTTCATACATGTGTTTCTTAACACAAGCTTAGCCGAGACGCCTGCATTTCAGTAATGCAGGAAGTTGTCTGCTGAAAGCAATTTACAAAAGCGGGGCAACTGAAAGGTGCGCACAGTGAGGTTCTACACCTTCTTTCCAACATTTCGCTTAAGGCACCAGGATTGCTCTCTCTTCACAAAACCTGATGACAAAGGAAATAACATCCTTTCTGTATGTAGAAAATGTTCTCTGAAATGCTAAATAGGTTGTTCGTAGGATCATAACTATGATATATCAAAAAATCACTAAAGTCCTTGGAGGTCTTCAGTCCCAAATTTTTTCGTATATTACTCGTACCACGGAGCAGTATGTCTTAGCTTTGAGGATTTTTGTGACTTCGAGTGAATAAAGGATAGAAATCATTGGATAGACATTCTCTTTATTAAATACACATGCATATGCAAAATTTCTAATGGCTATGGCCTATAAGCCAAGTCCCATGCATTATGGAACAGATGCTTAGAGATAAGAATGGATGTCTGTAAAAGAAAATAAATGGGGGTTTAGAATATAAGAAATGAAAATACCTGCAATAAAAGTCCCAGATTTTTCAAACTCGTTTTATGAGTTGATGAAAATAATGAATTATTGAACAAATAAAAGCAGAAAAAAACGAACTAGACCTAAGAATCTACTGGTTTTATAGCAGTACATATACAGACTAGCTCCATTAGTTTTTACACCATCTCTTTCTAGGCAGAAATAAGTGCTCAGCTGAGTGCCTGTCTTGTTCTAATCTTATATACTACTAGCATGCACTCCCACTCTTAATAAAACACTGGATGAAGTGGATGGTTACCGTATGTGTTTATCCGTTGATATGGTGACCGACGGTTTTACAGTGAGTGGTGTCAGAGGCGTAGCAAGCATATTGTAATCTATGATTCTGAGATTACCGATAATATTGTATTATCCAACACAAATTAACAAATCCGAAATGTTTTGTAAAATTTTCAGACATCACGCTCATACTATTTCACCTACAAGCCATTTACAAGCATTGGCGAAACGACTCTGTCACAATTAGCTAGTTTTACTCGCCGATAATCTGGAAACCCATTATTATACTGTCTCAAAGATTCAGCGCTCCCAAGTAATCTGAAGGAAGACAAGATTACTCGCCCTGCTGTTATTTTTTTTTTCTTTTTATTCCGTGAACGGCTTTCCGGGTTTTTCTCAGGGTTGCCAGACTTGGCTCTATTGGAGCCAGATACCAGACTTTCTGGCTCCTTATTAAGAGCCTTTGGCTCCCAAATAACTGACTGGCTCTTTGGGTCTTGTGTAGATCTAAAGGACTTAAGGTCAAAACTGATTTTCTATGCAAAAAGTATTCATACTTCTCTGAAACTGTATGGAATGTCAAATAACAAGGCATCTGTCTCAACTGTGACAATGAACACCTATTAAAGAATGATCCCAAACCTGCATCCATGTAACAGTCGTTCTTTCTGCTCTAATCTATGCAGGTAGGCTGATGACAATTATAATGACCGTGTACATCCAGTATCAAGGCAGTTCGTAGTAAATGTCTTATGCGATATCTTAACCCCAGTCAGACAGTTGGTTGGATGGATGTGAAATGTGAGAGCTAGATTACAAAAAACAAAAGAAAACCAACACCCACACTACGCCCCTGAGTGGGGCCATCAGTGAATGGATATCGAGTTCGAATATCTAACCTCATCCTTGAAAAGAACGAAATGGGGGAAGCGCCACAAAATTGCCCATGCCTTATTAATAAAGTTACGCACGTCGGGCGAGAACACATTGACCGTAGACCCTTTCTGCTCTATTTGGTTGATGTGACCGGCAGAATTTTTACGAACAATGATTCCGGACTTTTTAACGTTCGAAAATAGCACGCCACACCCTCGGTCCATTCTCATAATGGTAATAATATGAGGTCCCAAAACGATGTTTCTATTTGATATAAGAATAGACTACTTCCTCTGTTAATTTCTCTCTCTCTCACTGTGCACTTTTAGGTTAACTTTGACGTTGACATGCAACAGTTAACACGACTGAAAAAAACAAAAACCCAACAAAATCTGAATAACAGTAACAATGACATCAATTAAAAAGATATAAATGACCGAAATACGTATAAACAATGTTATTTTGTGAAGGCTGAGCTCGTTATCTTTCTTTTGATTCTCAGTCTGGTCTGTTTTCAGACTCAAAGAATGGCGTGATTCTCAAAACCTCAGCTCCTAACAGGGAGTGTACTATAGCAGAATTTTAGCATTGTGCTGGGGAATTCCCAGCATCACAACACTGCAGTGTAATTTTAAAAGACTATTACAGCCTTTATTTTGATGTGGATGAACAGTCTATAAATAAAATTTAGAAAGGAAAAAAAAACAAAAAAGGAAAAAAACCCTCAGAGGAGGGCGCTGAGGAGGTGAGGAAAAAAAACACACCAAAAAGTTGTTTTTCCAAATCAAGCGGCAAGGTTGTCTGCACTCTTCTGATGCCGGTTATTTATTTCAACGGATCAATCAGTTAATCAGTGACACAATCCACGGTTCGCTGCACCATAGACACCCAACACAATACTCGTTCCTGTCTTCAAAGCCAGGCTCGTGTAGAACAAAGGTATAGATCACATGATCAATAGCAGGACAATCAGTATTACATTAACTTAGCACGATATAGAATGATATCTCAGCACAGTCTCGCCTAACATTTTTCTAACTGGAATGAGCTGAAATTGCATGTAATCCCTGGGCGCCCATTGGCAGGATTTATAGTAATACATTCGAATCCGCTTTATTGCAAATCCATGGAAGCTTGGAAAAATATGTGCTTTTAAGGCAGTTGAAAGTTAGGGGTGTACAGATTAAGCTTATGATCGCTTAACTTCGATTACTTGCATTCTTTGCTTAATCGCTGGAAAGGTTTAATCGTGTGCTCTATATAATTTCTATATTGTGGTATCTTCGTTGTGCTGCCAGCTCACATTAAATATGTCTTGATAAATACCTCGTAAGCCAAAATTGTGCAAACTGCCGTATCTGTATGGTTTCCGTTTGGAGTGGTCTAAATTCTATATTCTATATAATCTAGTATCTACTTCGACTACTTCATAAACATCGAGTTTCTGAGCCTGTCTTCTGAAGTTCCTGGGGTCTTACTGCAACTGGTTGTTTCGACTTGTTTACATGTGCATGTTATTTGTTGTTGCGTTAAGCGAAATGCACATATACGGAGTCGATTGCAGCCCAGTCACACGCATTGAAATTCTGTCAGCCGTGACAAAGGGCTATGCATGCGTGCGTACTTTTATGATACGAGTCTCTAGCGCGCCCGGGGAGACATTAACTTGTCATAGCCTAGAGGTAAGGACAGGAGCAACATGCGTCACTGTGATAACACAAGGGCCTAATTCATAATTAGGCTAAAACTGAATTTTTTAATCCTGTTTTCTTCTCTCTTTTTTTTTTTTCAATGTTTTAATTCTTTGCAGCGGTGAGATCCTTTACAGATAAGTCTGAACAAATGCATTGCGCCAACTCTATTGTGCGACACCGTAATAATATTTGATTTAAATAAGAGGACCATCCCTCTTTTCTTCCTATTCCGGGGAAAAAAAAAAGATAAGACACAGATAAGTCACTTTGCCAGTTCAAGGACGGTGCTTCCTTCTTGGAGAAGAAGGTAAGAAGCACAACCTTAGTGGTGGCGCATAAAAAAGCTGAAGTTTACTGTAAATTTTGGTATCATTTTATTTAGAATTTTTGGGTCGCTTCTGATGATCTTATATCACCCAAGGTATAGTATATAAGTTCTCGTTCAAAAAATTTTAAGCGAGTAACTATTTTATATGAAATTTCTTCTCTTCATGGTATTAAAAATTCTGTATGCCACCCCCTCTCTCATTTCAGCAAGTTGTTTTAAGAAGAAAAAAAAAAGGAATTGTCTGCACTAACGGTGACATCGAAATAAGTACATCTCATCACTCCATTCATGTGCCTGGTAAACTACGTCACTAATTGCACTACATATTGATGGGTGCAATGTCAGCTACGTTTTATTAAAATGTCGGTAACATTAAGGTTTTCCCATATTTAAAAGCAAAAACAACACCTGAACAATACGAACCTCTTGTTTATTGTTTTGAATGAGACTATCTTGTTATTGCCATATCACAAAATAAAGCTGACAACATTTTTATTTCATAATTTTTCAGACAATGAACATCACCCCTCTGTTTTTGACTAGCATTTTTGTGATGTCACTTAAAATGCCATCAACATTTACCTGAAGTTTATTTTGCAGGTATCAGTGCCGTAACTGAGCAAAATGTCATGCTTCAGAAAGTTCTATATGACTTTATTGTGGACACTTTCCTTTCTCAGCATCATTTTGCAAGTGTCAGTGCTATAAACAAGCAAAATGTCTTGCTTTAGAATTTCTATATTATTATGACTTTAATGTTGACACTTTCCGTTCTGAGCATCACGTGCGCTCTTGAAGTTGTATGAACGCCACGTTTGTTACGCTGAAAATGCCCTACTAGCAGTAAAATATTACTCCGAGTTTTAGGCTCTATTAAATAGCTGTAAACGTTGCGTACGCGCGCAGTCTAAGCACAGGCATACATTTCGAGGGTGAGCAGTAACGATCATAGCGTGTTGCCACTATCGTGAGTGCAGTACTCACCGACCTCCACAGGTTTATTACGAGAAGGCACCTTCTGGCAGGTGGTGTGCGACTTTTATGAACCAAGATGTTTTGTCTTTTGCGTGAGAGCGGAATGAAGGTTAGAGGGAAGTATAGGGTGGAGTAGAGGTGAAGAGAGAAGCAATTAAGAAATGAAAGAAAAAGAGGCCTGTGCCTTTCCAAGTTTGATTTCTTCGTCTGCAATCGATATGATAAAGCCAGTGGTTTTTTTTTTTCAGTGTTGGCTATATAAAGTTGTACACGTTTCATTAACTTATCCAGAGGTCCCATGCCAAAATACTTTTAACACATATTGTTTAACTCTTCATCTAAATTTTGATACCTTAGGCAGTGAATCAGGCTACTTAATATTTTAGGCCTATTCACACAGTAAATAGGATAACCTTATCCACCTAGCAACAGTCACAAAGTTTATTCATGAGTGGCTAAACCTCACCTATTCTGTGTCTACCAGTAGGCCGATATTTGCATCTATCAAGCATTTGTACGTCAAATCCAACCACTTTCCACCCTCTCCATGGCCAATTTTCTTATTTTATAGAGCCTCAAATTGCATACTTTTATGCCAGGTAGTATTGGCATCTGCATACCTCAAGCGGTTGAGCCAATATCTAGGTGAGGAAATAAGTAGTTAGCAGCAGTGTGCATAATACTTGCGTTAACTAACGTATTGCTGTAACCAGCGGGCCCCCCCCCCCNCCCCCCCCCCCCAAATTATTAGTGCTCACTGTAGTTACCGCAGTGCATTCATTACTGTACTGCAGGGATTATGCATACGGCTGTTCACTACTCATGTCCTGACCCATATTTATATTGGTTCACCGGCATTACTTAGCTCGCAGAAGAAGAAATCAAACCTGGAAAGGCAGACAGTTCGATCTCACTGCCGCACAGGTGTTTGATTTCAAATACAGCATACACACCGTGGCTGGCCGTTTTACAGCCCACTATGATGTAGTTACATGCTTCACAGCTTTATATTCGTACTGTCTTTTTACACAAAATTTAAACTGCTAGGGTCAAATCTCATTAAAAATATTACATATAGACTAGTCTATATATGAAAAATTGTACGGGGTTTGAAGTTAAAAAAAAAGCGAACGTGGAGTTTTCAGGCTGTGAAGCAAATATCTGTCCCAGACTCTTTAAAGTTTGCTCAAGAAGTTGATCACTTCACAAGCTCAAAATTATAAACATATTTCTTGAATTTTGAGTTCGCGAGACCTTAATGTGTCTATCAGAATTATTTGTCATGAGTGGAAGAAGAGCCGAAATAAAAAAAAAATCTGACTCCTTTTCTTTATTGTATCCACTCAAATGCCCATGATTGTACAGATTTGGCGCAAGGAGATTTTTTTGCCTCACTTTCCGAAAGCACAAAGAAAATGGCAGCTCTAAGGATTTTGAACGAAAAGTGTGAGTTGAGAGCTAAAGAGTGGGAAGATTAGAATGAAAAAAGAAAAACAATCTGGAAGCATTGGATGATGTAAAGATGTGTTTTTGAACTGTTTTGTTGCCCCTGAGCGAGGGGTTGAATGACTTTGTAATGGGATTTAATAAATCGATGCCAGCCATCAGAAATCATTACATTCGAATGTCATTGAAGAGTCGCAGCCAAATTGCCAGAGATTTCGAGAAAGAGTGCTCACTTAAGTGGGGTCATCTGTTTGGAATAGCGCATCTACACAAACACGGATTTCAAGTGGAAAAAATTTTGGAAAAATTTACGAAAAAGCCATTTAGTTAACGAATTGCTCGCTTCAGCAAGTGATAGCCTCTCTTGTTCCCTGGCTTGTTGAAACAACATATCGTAGCTTAGGTGCAAAACGCCAATAAACGCCAACATCTAAATTTTACACGAGATGAAAGAAAAACAGCAACTGTCTTATATTTGTAAAAGTGCATGTAGTAAAACGATTTTTCGAAAAGAAGTTCTTCTGGTGAAAGCGGTGTATTGTATGATAGAGTTCAGTCTATTGAGATAGAACTTACAGATTTACAGTTAAGAAAAAAACGGAGCTTGTCGTAACTGCCATGGAAAAGCATTTCATTCCTTCCGCCTGTGAAATAGGTACCTGGTTGTAAGAAGTAAAAGATATTGTCAGAATGCTAGTGATCAGCGCCTGCAAGTGGCAGCCGATGTATTTGCTCTTCAGGATGCTGAGAAATATCGGTTTAATAATCACTGTTTTCGTCATTGTCAGTGCTTGGCACAAGTCGGGAAAGAGGCATTAACCTTTTCATTAGTGGCATGTTGTGAAATGTCTGATTTTGATGCTGTATGTAATCGGTGAATTACATAAAGATTTACTTTGCAGTTTCTTATTGTACCATGGACCTATTGAAGCTAGTGGTCTGGAGTTTTGACAACATGTACGAGGTCATTGGCTGTCCAAGGGTGTCAAATTTCGAATTTCGATAAGGGTGGCGTTGCTGTCGGTACTGCGTGCAAGCGATGATAATACTGACAAGCGCTACATATATTTTCTCAACTATTGTGTTTATATGTATGTGTGTTAGTGTGCGTGCGTGAGTGAGTGTGTGTGAGTGAGTGAGTGAGTGTGTGTATGTGTGTGTGNCCAGTCCATCCGCCTGTGAAATAGGTACCTGGTTGTAAGAAGTAAAAGATATTGTCAGAATGCTAGTGATCAGCGCCTGCAAGTGGCAGCCGATTTATTTGCTCTTCAGGATGCTGAGAAATATCGGTTTAGTAATCACTGTTTTTGTCATTGTCAGTGCTTGGCACAAGTCGGGAAAGAGGCATTAACCTTTTCATTAGAGGCATTTTGTGAAGTGTCTGAACAAGCGCGTGCAGTCGTCCTTTTTGATGCTCTAATCGGTGAATTACATAAAGATTTACTTTGCAGTTTCTTATTGTACCATGGAACTATTGAAGCTAGTGATCTGGAGGTTTGACAATTGACAACATGTACGAGTTCATTGGCTGTCCGAGGGTGTCAAATTTCGAATTTCGATCAGGGTGGCGTTGCACTGGGTACTGCGTGCAAGCGATGATAATACTGACAGTTAATTGATGTTAATACTGCGCTACATTATATTTTCTCAACTATTGTGTATATGTGTGTGTGTGTGTGTGTGTGTGTGTGTGTGTGTGTGTTTATGCGCGTGTGTGTGAGTGAGTGCATATTCATGAAGCAACGGATGCAGCTGTAAGTGCCAACTCTGTTGTGAATTGAAGCCGTCTTGTATCCCTCTCGTCGCCTTCCTATTGCTTGTGGCATACTCAGGGCCCGGATACGGGAGAAAAAATACAACTGTATTATAGACGCAATCACCACAGTCGACGATAGTTAATTACCGTCCTCTTAGCCGCATGCTCGGCTCAGTTACAATTTTTGGAAAAGAGATCTAAAAGTGGAAAACAAAACGAACCCGGGTGGCGTGATTAAGCAGATATAGCTGTGAGTTGTGGTATTAGCAGTGAGCTACAATATCAAAGCTTTTGTGTAGTTTTTATCCATCGTCAAGATGGGCTGTCCCGGTAAACTGATTGTGGGTTCGATTCCTGCCATGGTCATATTGTAAATGCCGTAGGAAAGCGTTTCATTCATATTTCCCTGCGTAAAATAGGTACCTGGTTATAATAATAATAATACATAGTATTTACAAAGCGCTCATCCCTGCACATACAGGCTCTAAGCGCTTTACATAGAGAAGTAAATAAGATTGTATATTATTCAGCTCACACACCCAAGCATACTACACTCTGTACACATTTACTGCAATACAGATGTAAAAAAAGAACAATATTTGGTTTCGCAGACTGTCACAGTTAATCAAAACATTGTTTGAACAAATGTGTTTTGAGAAGTTTCTTAAAAGTACTAAGATTATTTTCTTTACGAATATTTTTAGGCAGTTTATTCCAGAGAAATGGTCCTGGGGGCGTAAAAGCTCTTTCTCCAATTTTTTCATGTTTGCTTTTGGTACATGGAGACAACAAACATTTCCAGATCGTAATGATCTAGTGGGCTTGTGCTCAATTATCAGGTCCGATATGTATCCAGGCGAACTACCATTTATAGTCTTATAGCAGAATGTGGCAATCTTATACTCAATTCTGGCTCTGACCGGTAACCAGTGCAGTAACTTTAAGAGAGGCTCACTTGGCTCTCGCTTACGCTTCTTAAAGCTCAAATGGGCTGCATTATTTTATGGGCAATGAAAGTATTGTCAGAAATCTAGTGATCAGGACCTGTAAATGGCAACCGCACTGTATGTTCCCCGAGAAGCTGAAAAAGTCCTTGAGCTATCTTGCTTGTATGGTTAATCAAGTGTAATGTTGCGTGAGCGGACATTAGCCTGGATACGAGACTTATAAATCTCTTTATTATTATACACGTATTTACAAGTACCAATGTTAATATTATGACTTATCTTCCAATATAATTATTACAGTCCCTTCTGTTGCTAAACTACTGTCGTAGTAAAATGTCAGATTTTCATACTAATGCTAGTTCCACTTCCTAGAGAGACGTGGAG
>JAWQUT010000045.1:2470373-2484961 GCA_033807755.1 Ellobium chinense | reverse complement strand
AACAACAACAACAACAACAACAACAACAACAACAACAACAACAACAACAACAACAACAACAGCAGCAACAACAGCAACAACAATAACAACAACAACAACAACAACAACAACAACAACAACAACAACAACAACAACAACAACAATAATTCTGGACGGATGATTCTAAATGTTAACATGCCTTTTGTAAATGTCACTGCGGTGTTTAGATACAGATCAGTCAGCGCTCCCTAAAGCTTTCCCCTAATGGGTTTCTCCTCTGGCAAGTGTGTATAAAAGCATGCTTGGATGAACTTGTAGGCTTTCGTCTGATCATTCCAGATAAGTAACTCCGTCTATTGAGAGCGAAATAACGGAATGTCTTTAGAGAAGAACTCGTATTCAATTTTGGGAAATTCTAGCAGAATGCCACATCATTACTCTAATATCTACGATAATAATGATCTGTGATAACAATAATGTGGTGTATAAGTCTTGTATCCAAGCTAATGACCGCTCACGCGACCCTCTATTTCACCAGCAGGTCATGTCACTCCAGGACTTTCCCAGCTTCCTAGGGGATATACAGTGCTGCTGCGATTTATAGGCGCTGATCACTAGCTCTCTGACAGTAGCTTTCACTGTTTATAGCCACATATTCATTTGATTTAACAGCAACCGGTATCGGTTGATATATCTGAAGATTAAATGAACACTTGCTAGGAACGATCAAACCAACCGCTGCGTCGTCAAAGCTCTTCAGAAATTTATGTAACTGACAAGACACTGTGCTGGAATTGCTCATAAGTGTTTCGGTCCATTGCATACGTCACAATCTAAAAGGTGTGGGGGAAGGGGGTTAGATGAGGCGGGAAGGTGGTGGGTATGGCCCACAATCCGTCAACACCCTAAACATCCTTTTGCTATTTTATTTTCCTAAAAGTTGATGAGTTGAACCTTCAGTATGTTAGAGGATGAAATAAACATTGAGATGTGTAGCTGAAACACTGATTATGATTAAGGTCTATAAACAAACATTAGACCGTTCTTAATTAGTCAACAAACTTCATTTCTGGTTTAAGCAAAATATGAATATAAGTAGTCGCCTGATTGTGTCATCAAGTCTCGTTTCCGAAAGTACATCAACTAAAAGTAATATCACATAGGCAGCATACCTTATCAGCCAATCATATTTCTCTGAGAAGAGAAAATTGGAATGCGGAAGTTGTAATTGCTAGAGATGACGCTTGCAATGACCGGAATACCGTGCATGTATAATATCTGAAAGTGGTCCATTCAGTTTATTAACGCCACACCTTCATTATTGCGAGAATGTCTGGTCACGTCGATTGATTACGTCCTGTTACTGGATCGCTGCGTAAGTTGCCGCCTGATCATTGAATAATCGAAAGATGAATGCGTCCTTCACTTCTCTCGGTGAGCAGGGCTTGACGATTAGATATGACACCCGTATTTGGCACAGATATTGGCTGAAAGATGATGTTCAGATATGTCGTCCACACCACAATTATGAAGTGAACACAATGTAGGCTAGAGGTAACGTACTTGCATGCACGAGGAGCTGCCTTTCTGTGGATAAGGGAAATTCTCTGTTTTTGTTTGATGGATTGATTCCAGCCGAGGTTTAGACCGAAGCACTGATTGCTCCTTTTCTCATTTCTCATCTTATGAATAAAGCACTGGTCTGAATCATTACCATTAATAAATTTTATCAGCGCTTCACATTTTTTAACACTGGGAGTCAGCTGCGATGGCCACGATTACACTGCACTCGGCAACTCTGTCAGTGTAAGAATAGTGTGGGCTATCTCATTTGACAACAATAATGTGACCCCCAAAGAATGTAGTGTCACTAGCGACGTAGTTTACCAGGTACATGAATGTAATGACGTCCTTATTTAACATAACATGGGCTTAGCTTGATGTTGTCGCCAGCAAAGACAGTTCTTTTGATTTTTTTTTTCACTAGACATTGCTTGCTGGCATCGGAGAAGGTCATTAAACACTACAATGCCGCAGTTATTACAAGAGGTTAATAAGTCATTCGAACCATAACCATTTGCGCATCACAGTAGTAGCATGCGAAAGAGTAGAACTTTACTTAAAGTTGGGCCATTCGATTGCTACCGTCCGAAAGCAAGCCTTGCCTACATAAAGCGCGTTTTTCCAAAACTCAATAAATGCACCTTCGTTGAAAAACGAGTTGGTGATGTATTTAAACATGCATTTCTGTGTTAATTCATTAAAAATCAAATTGAGCTCAAAATCCCCACTCCTTCAAATTTTATGTCATTTATCAGTAGATAAAAACATATGCCTGAAGAGCAGTTATCTTAATGCTATTTCTCTTTATCTCCAAAATATTCTGAGACCATCTACCGAGTTTTGGAAAAACGCTCTTCACATGGCCGTGGATATTGCTTCGAATCAGATGGATTTGTTTTCATATTTCAGATACTAGTCTAGATGTCTTCATAACAATTTTCTTTACCGCAATGTTCGGAGGGATAGTAAACCAGCGGTCTGCAAAATTTCTAAGCAGTATAAAATCCTTGACCGTCAAACTCTGAAAAGTAGCGGTTCGATGTAAACCGTGCAATTAATACCAAATTATTGAAGTGTCCCATCATACCTCTCCTTTCCTTTCATACCCCGGTCGGGACTTTAAAATCTGCACAGACTCACTCACATTTGCTCGAAAGCGCAGCTGCACCTAGTATGTATCTCTTACAGAAAACGCCTAACTTTAAAATAGATTTTGGAAGCTGCAGGGAAACTGATATCAAGGATCCATTAATAGATCTATGGCTAAAATTTACCAAGCTTTTAACCATAAAAATCACAGTCGAATACCTCGTCTCTCCCCTCACACTTCATGTTTTTCAAAAGCAAAATTATCTTCCCTGGCTGGGAACTTAAGAGTTCCTAGCAATCGTTACTCGACGTAGTCTCCAGATTGATAGCCACCATCAGGTCTTCATATAGGCTCGCTCGGGCGAGAAATCTGAGGATAATGTTGGGGGCTAATTTTGGCAGAGGGAAACTTTTTACTTTGAAGTCATCATCATTATCATCATCATCATCATCATCATCAACGTCGTCGTTTTTAAAATAGTAGGGGAACAAAATATGTCTCATATGGAAACCCATCAATATATTATCGGATGCGCCTTACCCACTCCAGCCCCCTTCTCGTCCAAAAAGGTTACTTAAGTTCGAAGTTTTAATAACTTCCAACAGTTCAGATCTTATGGTTTGAGCGTATAGACACGTCTCCCGCCATAAAGATAAGGAGAACGCTGTGTAGGCTGGAGGTAATCTGTATGACTATGAGAATTACATGTACATCAAAGACAATGACGACAACAATCACAAAATCAGGATGATTGGGCTGTGAAAATTATTTCGCAGTTTATAATTTGTAGTTTGACACTTATTCGCTGTGGAGAGTAAGGCCTTCTATGCGGAACAATTGTCTTCACCATGCACGATTTTTCGCGCCTTCGATCAGCTCGCAGCCATTTTTACCACCATCACTTCCGTCTCAGGGACTAAAGTGAACACACCACCACGAGTCGCACGGTATGGAAATGTTTTCCACCACTGGGAAAAGGGGGGTAGTCTAACACTGTTGTGTTGTGGGTTGTACAAATGACAGAAAGAAGATATTCTTGTGGCAGATGGACAGGTGAACAAAACATGAAATCCCACAAAGATCATGTCTGATTTTCCCCGCCCCTTTGCCCATATCGTATTCCTTTGATATTTTACTCAAAGATGAAAACGAATGGAAGGCCCCCATTAGTGGGAAAGACCTTCTTATGATAGCTGCAGTGTGCAGCACATAAATATATATCGATTAGATATATTCTGTGGTGTGCAAAGATCATTTTATTGATGGCAGGATCACTTCCACCTCAGTGGTTAAAATCAAGAGCATTATTCGAGAAAGCTATGAACCTAAGAAAGTGCGGGCGCGGCGGCGCACACGCGCGAGCGCGCACACACACACACACACACACACACACACACACACACACACACACACACACTCACACGCGCCGCTTTTCACCGAAGTTACAACAACAAGTTTAACAAGCTTATTGCGAATAAGCCCAGACCACAGCCGTGGCACATGGGCAAAATACAATATGCAACATTAGCCTCAAAGTTCACTGGTAAGCCAGGTCCATATTTTTAACAGCGTGTTCCCTCAGTAAATATTGTGAGCCATCTTAACAATTCTTGTCCGTTTTGGAAGTCCTGGTAAGTAGTTTCAAAGACAACAGGAATGGAGTATATAGATCTACGTGCTGTTCTGATTTGGATCACAGGTTAAAAAACGGAAACCATATTGATGTGTTACAATAAGAGTAGTGGACATAGCATTACGCCTGAAAAAAAAAATGTTTTGGTTTTGTTTTTTCTTTTTTTGGNGGGGGGGGGGGGGGGGGAACAAAAAGAAACGAGGTGTGTACACAACTAAGATGCACACTAAATAGGCATGGAATTGCATACAGATCTACAATATTTGCAGCATACAGCGAGATCCATGGAACAAATACTATGAAAAAGAAAAGTTTGCGAAAATGACACGCTTTTTCTATTCCTCGTTCAATACTTATTGTATGGTCTTCAGATTTGAAGCATTGCTGAACATTGATCGTCTCTGGGACGCCGTCTCATGAAAGCAACCTTAACTAAACTAAAAATTACAGGATGTTTGTTTCAGTCAGTAAGTTTGGATTTCCATCGGCTGCTGAAGTCAACTTTTTACTTGCTCCCGGCACGTTCATCTACAGTGCGGTTAGGTGCGAGCTCGGCCCTAAGATAACGCGTTGCACTCTGTCGCAGTCATTATCAAATAGGCTGAATAGATTGTTATCCTCCACTGCTCACCCATTCGTAGAATGGTGAATACATCTATTATAGTCAAGGCTACATGGCTTTATCCCAGGAGTGCCGCCCAAGACTCTTCCACCTAGCTCTTAATTAAGCAATTAAGGGTTAGAGACAGGGTTGGGAAAGAGAAAGCACACATGAGAATGTTCCTACACAATGATAATATCTGAGAATTGTTCCAAGGGTGCCTGTCGTTCTTCATTAACCATACTTCTGATCCTCTCCCTAACCGTAAACCAAATGCTGAGAGGGAGAGTCCCGCAAGGTGGTATTGCCGACTGTGTACGGCGTGACTCCGTATCGTCACTCTCATTCCACACTCACCCAAGTCCATTTTTTGAGGTTTTGAGAAATTTAGCACTCACAACCTGTTGCTTACAGTAAAACAATGAGACAGGTTTGGTTTAACTTGTAAAATTGGATTACGATAATGAGTGACACATCTACATTTGTTTTAATAGGAAAAAGCAGATAAATGGAAGATCATAGTAGTATAAACAACTCACATAGTCGAAGAAATGACTTAGGCGAATGTGGAATAAGCGTGATGATATTGTAGTTACGCCACTGACAATTTCAGTATGACGTCAGAGTTTATCATGTGATGCCAACCATTTCTTCATTCTTGTGGCGACACCGGCCCTGCATGATGTAGACTCCTTTATTTGCTCAACCAACATGGATATGAAACCTGTAGTTAACGACAACCCCTACTGTCCCGTCTGTAGTTATCTTCACTGGTGAGACCTGTACATATTATCTCCCTCGTGCATGTTTAATGCATAAATAATGAGCTCCCGCATGAGAGTTGCAGCTTTTAGCCATAAGCACTTCGCAGATTATACCCAGGGGGTTGATGTGTATCACAGTTTTTACATATTCTCTGGCGTCTTATTTTTGGGGGGCGCTTCGTGATATTTCGTATAAGATCGATAAAAACAATTTATCAGAGGAATGAAATACGGGGCCGATATCCATGTCTGTATTTATGTCCGATATGAAGGCATAGCTTATAAGCTGTAGCATAAAAAGCTAAACAGGACTCTGCAGGGGCGTAGCCAGTGCATGTATGTGAGAGGGATATGGTAGTTGTTGTCAGTCACATGCGCCATAAAATAAAGTCATGAATCTCATCATTAAATGTCTCCTAGGGGTTCTCTTCATGTGACCTTTGAATCAAATTGTGCAGGCTATGTTTTTGACTTATGTTTTCCAGATATGTGTGTGCGTGCGTGCCTGTGTGTGTGTGTGTGTGTGTGTGTGTGTGTGTGTGTGTGTGTGTGTGTGTGGGTGTTGTTATATATTAATGTCATTACTGTTTGATGCTGAATCAAAACAACGTTCCAGAATATGGACCAATAAAACTATCTTATCTTATCTTATATTATCTTATCTTATATATCTTATCTTATCTTATCTTTAATTATTATTTGTCTGTTGCATGATTTCATGTATTATTTTACCCTTGCATATTTTCGTATGCACAAACTTTGAGTTTGGTACATACCGTACAGCCATGCTGTCAGGAACGGGCCATTTCTTGACGTATTCCTGTAAGGCTTGAAAACTGTTAGTTACAGGAATATTGGGCGTAGTAGACGATATTAATTTAGTATGCCCCTCTCTCTTTCGCAGAATGCTGACACAAAGTGCATGTCTCTTGACGTACTTGGTGACTGGCCATGTACCGTGACGAGGAATACTTCTGAAAGTGATGGACACTGCAATCTACCAAACTGTGTCGGACCAGGTAAGTGGAATTGCCCGAGCGTCTAGTGTGTGAATGCAAAATACATTCTCATAATACATGAGGATATCATGAACTTGAATTTCAGATAACCAGCTTATAATTCCAGGTTACCGTAAAGTTCAAACTCATGTCTGTCTGTCTGTCTGTCTGTCTGTCTGTCTGCCTGCCTGCCTGCCTGCCTGCCTGCCTGTCTGTCTGTCTGTCTGTCTGTCTGTCTGTCTGTCCGTCCGTCCGTCCGTCCGTCTGTCTGTCGAGAGGTGTGCTTTCGTGAATATGTTTCTCATCATCTTTCTGACTCATTCTTTTATTCATCTGTATCAGCTAATGAAAGCCATTATTCCAAAGAGCAGAACCCAATCACAAGAAATGTCTGTTCATAATTTTCCGAGAAACAATCAAAATCACAAAAGGGCTTATCGAGGAATTTGTGTGTTTTTTAAAAAATAAATTCAGCGTGTCTTGTATTTGAGTGTCATTAATGTTTTTGATGAAACAACAACAAACTGTTTTCAAGAAAGAAAACAGAGGAAATTTCATTACAACCCATGTACAATCTGGCGGTGCTGGAAGAGGACATCCAACAAATGTGAGGTTTTGTTGATTGGTCTAATTCATAGTAAGAGGGTAAAACGAACTGAAATTGCAGTGTAATATATAGTGATCTTGGTTACTGGCCGCAGTCTAAAGCTTACAGCCGCCCAGTCGTATACAAGGAATCCCTTACCTGTTTGGCATGGGGAATCTCAACTGCTACAATCGATTCTCATAACTGCATTTCATTTAATTGCAAACTGTTTTAATTGGTGTCTGTTTCAAAGGTTACTGGAAATAGCAACTCCTTTTAAGGACAACATTCTCTCAGTGACCAAGCACTCACGCTTATGCGGATTCGACTGATGAGTTTGTGATGAGTCCATACCTGAATTTTTAAAATATTATTTATGCTATGAGTATTGTAAGCATGGATTCTATTTCCATTCTGATAATCATGTAGTTTGTGAATTTCGATCTCATTTGATGTTTCCGATTCTGCGACGAGAACACGCAATCTAGGTCTGACGAACTATCGCTTACCTCGAAAGTATCGGAAAAGTATCGAAAATCACAGAGTTTAAATATTGCTAACGACAGTGGATTTACTGAGTACCAAAAGTATGGATGGATACCCCGAAACGAAACTGCCCACCTCTAACTGAAGAGGTAAAGTACACACTACACAGACATACAAAATTATCCAAGTCAGATGGTCCGTCCACCAGTGTGGAGACGGCAACTAGATATTCTTGACATGGTCCACAGTCGTCGCAGACTTAGGTCTCAAGTGATTTGGCCGGTCATCAAGTCTTTTCTGTAGTGGTAAGCAGTCCAGACAGAGTGCTTGTGCAACACTAGACTGATTTCCCTTTCTACCCTCATCGTCTTCGTTCACCTGTCGTGCCAAGCTCGAACTCACGAAAAAAAAACCACCGCAAACACGGAATGCTTCAAAATACCCCAAGGAATGAAGGGTTTATTTTAGGAGCGGAAGACATGGGCAGAACAATGACTCTTCCTCCTGATGCTTGGTTTAGGGTTAGGAGCGGAGTTAGGGGCAAGGTTATGGGAGAAAAAGCAACCTTTGGGACAGTCCCGAGACATTTATAATGCTATGATCTCTGCCTAAGCGCAACACCTCGGGAACATGAGGAAAAGTTGCTATAGAAAGGAGTTGCTGTCATCCAGTGCTTTTTATATAGAAATTTAGCACTTAGTTATGTGGAAAAATGTTGCAGTTAAGCGGTAGTTGTGATATCCGGAAGTGATAATGTGAAGCCGACTGTGTCTGTGAACTCTCTCATATGCGCTTTCCCTTTCGCAACCCTGACCCTAATCCTTAATCGATCACCAGGTGTGCAATTTTTTTTTTTTATTATTGCCAGAAAACAAAAATAGATGGTGATTAAATTCAGTATGAAAAAAAAAATGTTGTACTAATGACTAATTTGTAAGTAAAAATGTGGTCCGTCTTCATGTTCAGTTTCTCAGCATTGCTACTCTGTCAGTGCCATCAGAGCAGCTGCAACAGTTCTCAATCCCAAAGAAATCTTAGAACCAATGAGTTTTCTTTGTCGGTTACAGACTGAGAAAAAAGTGGTGGATAAAAACATGGCAGGATAACAACTGCTTAAACAACAGATAAAGAGAGAAGAGGTTTCTCTCTTTCCTTGAGTAGACGCGACGTTTGTATAGAATGTCTCGCTTATTGCTAAAACAATGAAGGAGAGAAGGCTGTAGAAACCAGAAAAGGAACAGCCAAGAGAAAAGAAAAATCTGTCTGACAATCATATTGAGACAGACTCAGAGACTCACAGAATGGAGTGGCTTATGCAGCCATAAAGATGAGGTGACGGTTAAGCTTAAAGATCGGGCGCCATAACGAGTTAGTCTTTTCCGGCAGACTATAACAGGAAGACCCAGTAACAACGGGCCCAATTTGCTGGCTTCATCTGCCAGTTTTTTTTTCTTCTTAGCCTCCTTTGTGAAAGGGGTTACATCGATGTCAGAATATCGATATATCGAATTTACGGGAGACATTTTTGACAGATCGATATTTTCTGGAAACGTTGACTATTGTGGTTATTTCTATTTCGTTTAAATTTTATTAGAGAATGGATTATTTATTGTTAATATTACGAAAGTCTTTTCCTTTCCTATGCTGTTTTATATAGGGATGTTTGAGTGTTGAAGTCGTTAAAAAAAAAGATCTGCCGTAACCCTAATCTAAAGCCAAACATGATACTCTAGCAGTCATGGCGGTCTCTTTAAAGAGAAAACTACACAGGGATATTTAATTGCGATTTATTTACAACTGAATTATGTACTGATTGCCTTATCTCCCACTCATCGGCTTAAAATCTCGGTGTATCGATAGTATTTTTTCCACAAAACATCGATAATCTTTACCAGATGTTGCCCATCTTTTTTGCATTGGTCGTGCTGCAATAATACAGTGACGTCATCCTGTTGCCAGATATGGCGCTGTCTCACCAAGCTCATCAGAATGTAATTTTCAAGGGGGTGCTCTCTCCTTCATTTGATGGTGGAGGTTATGGTGGCTGAGACGGCAGTGGTGGTGGTGGTGGTGGTAGCGATGGAGGTGGTGGGGAAGGGTTGAGGGTAGTTCAGAAAGGGCATGGGAATGGGTTGAAAAGAGAGGTCTTATACGCCTGCTTCACAGAACACTCAACAGTTTGGCGGTCTTTGCATCACACGTGTCATGCGCGTATTTATACTGTGTGGCTCAGTGTGAGTACTTTAACACAGAAGCTTATAACTTAAGTGAGGGACATGTTTAAAAAATGAACGGTCTTGTGTCTGCATTTCCCTACACGGTCTTCTTGAAGCTACCCCCAGACCTTCCCTCCTCTCTCCTCTCCTTACATAGAAATATCATTTCAATATTATCTGTCCGACTTAGTCATTGGTCTGTGAGTGCTTTATCACTGAAGCTTATAACTTAAGTGAGAGACACGTTTCACAATTGAACCGTCTTGTGTCTGCATTTCCCTATACGGTCTTCTTGAAGCTACCCCCTGACCTTCCCTCCTCCCTCCTCTGCTTTGATAAAAATATCATTTCAATATTATCTATCCGACTTATTCATTGGTCTAACTTCAGCACATCTGCAGTACTGGCATTACTGCAGAACGCGGTGAATAGTACTTATGCATTGCGGTTTGTCTACAGTTACTGACATTTGCACTATCTTAGTTTTTTTTACAGTTTAATTTTATCGATGTACCTATAATATGCGTGCCGTCCAATATCGGATATAGGAATAAGTTCAAGCTACAGCTTCGGGCCCCACAATCTGTTGTGACCGGAAAATTTTCAGAAAAGAGAACAGCGACATGTTTTTCATTCTAAAATCTCCTTTATTATAACAATTCAACTAGCATTTAAAACAAATGAAAGAGGCATTACATGGGTTAAAGAAGAAAAGCCCGGCTGAATCGGTCTCCGACAGAACTGTTCCAGTTGCAGACCAAGCACAATAAGAAAAGCAGACGGTTAGGTACCAAGCTCGTTACAGGTAATTGATTTGGTATGACATGTGGTCTTCTATGTAAACACATTGTGATCAGATAATTAAAAATAGATTTAAACAGTGTTGTCACGACCCCATTTTGGTGAGCACGTTCGCAAAATCATAATCTATTGTAACTTTTGAACGAGGTGCCTTTCACAGGCTTTCTGTAGCTTGGGACCTCATCAAGTCTAAATCCGACCCTAGTGTCTCGTATTAATTCATCTCAGAATATTTTCTGCGTTGCCATAGACAGTCGGCGTCTTCTGCCATTAACGACAGGGCTAAGGGCAAGGGCTGGTCTATTGGACAGGGTAATCACTGTTGGAGAGTAATGATGTGGTGAATTCAGAGGCTCATTTCGATACACACAGACGCATGGACACAGACAGACACACACACACACAGAGCACGTACAGACAGACATACAGATAGACAGACAGACACACACACACACACACACACACACACACACTCTGACCACGTTTAGCTGTCAGTGAAAAGCCAGGCACCACGGCACAAAACTTCTGGATGCCAGAATTCAGATCATATAAGTTATAAAGCGATTGTTTCTCGTCAGAGGAGTTTTGGAATCTAAACACCAAGACCTAGGAAAATATAAATTATAAATCTCACAAAATATTGCACTAGACCTCGTCTTACATTGTACAGTAGCCTGTTTTACTGTTATTTTAGTTGCAAGCAGAGATTAATCGCAGTAAGTGAAGCCTGTGTACCTTATAATCAAAATGAAAGTTACATGATGCAGTACCTTATGACCCTCTATTAATGAGAGCTTGTGCATTAACGATGGAATCTCTTATAATCTTAAGAATAAATTGGTGCAGCGATGTTGAATGCACTCTTTGGTAGCATTCAACATGCTGAGTTAATGTAATTTTTACGATAGTAAGAGATCCCGTCATTTGTGCGCAAGTTCTCAATAACATTTGCTTTTTTTTTTAAAAGTAAATTACTTCGTTTTATGCTGAGCGGTCATACAGGTTCTTCTCTATCTCTGTTAGGCCTAATCATAACATTAAGTTTGGATATGGTCCAGCGATGGCCTTCGTATTTTAGAACTAGGAGCATTTCAAGTGCTAATCAGTGATTATTTAATTACATTGACCCATCGTCCCTGAAGTAGACCTGCTTGTAGCTTTAGAAGAGCAGGTTACTCTTTTGACATCGGACACTAAAGCTCAATAGTCATCACTTATTCGTGGCTTATTTTGGGTGCCAATATCTGCATGGGCTCCAAGTTCATTCTCTTTCTATTTGTAACTGAAAAGAAAAATCCAAGGACAGATAATGTCTCCCACACTAATGCTGACCCGTTGAAGACAGAACCGACACCAGCTTGGCAGCTCCAACCCATCACAGTGGACATGACTTGAATGAACGCTTTGTCTTTCATCTACCCTTATTTAGTTTTTTATTCTTGCGCAGCCCGTCTATTGTGGCGTATCGAACCAAGAGGATAAGCCCAAGGCTAATGAGCATTATTTTTTGTTTTTTGTTTTTAGAGACATCTGTTGATTCCTTATTCTTTCACAGATATGAATGAAACTAGAAGAATTTCTAATTGTGTTAATTTCTATTATTTCTTTGAGGTCTAAGTGGTATCATACACATGGCACATCTAGCGCCAAGGACGCGACGTCAGTCTTAGTCTCTGCTCCAACCAGTCCCTTATTGGTCGCTGTAGAGCAAGAGTAGACCATCCTGAGAAATTGAGGGGTGAAGTTTATGTTGCCATTGAGTTACAAAAACTTTTACAAAAGAAAAGTTGGTGTTAGAAGTCCCCATTGGCCAAAAATAGCAATGTAACCGATGTTTATAGCAAGATCAAGTCAGTATTTTATAGAACCCTTAACCACGAAAATTGCAAACATGTGGGATGGTCCATTCTTGCTATACGGCGACCAATTATCCTTGAGGTTGATGCAACCTATGCATTTTGTCTCCTTTCTTTTTCTCTCTTTTTTTTTTCTTTCTATCCCTGTTCCTCTCTCTGTGTGTCTGTCTCTGTCTCTATCTCTCTTATTCACAGTCGACCTCTGTCGTTTATAGATTATCCGTCGTGTAAAATTCCTTTTCATCATTTCGATCACCTCTGTTTTTCGGTTACGAAAAGAAAAAAGACAGCAACATCATATAGAAGGTTAAAATGTGCTGCCGTCCATCACAGATCCTCCAAATGGAATATTACATAATCTAATGAAGACATCTGTGTCACCGACCCATCATATTATCTCATTAATGCACATGTCAGCCATTATTATTCTGCGCATCAGAAGAATTCCCAAACCATCGATAAAATGTCTTGCAGCCAGTCGAAAGGAGGATTAAGTCGCTACACTGGAGATAGGAACTAAGGCGGACTTGAAAAGGTGTGTGTGTGTGTGTGTGTGTGTGTGTGTGTGTGTGTGTGTGTGTGTGAGTGTGCTCGCGCGTGCGCGCGTGTGTGTGTGTGTGAGGGGGGGGGGAGGAGCTGATATCGAATTTTCGTTAGCTGTTGTGGAAACTGAAAGTAAAAAATATCTGAAAAGCTGAATAATTTCAAGGACGAATTGTGAACAACTGTGGATACATCTGACATATTCTGAGGTAGATTTTACGATTCATGTCATGAAGAATTGTTCTTTGATCACGTATTTCACGGAATTGTTTTCCTCTGCACAACTGTGACTGTTCTCCCTCCCTCTCTCCCTCTTCCCCAATCAGTTCAAGGAACTACATTCTGAGCCAGAATGGAACGAATTCAAAACTATCTCTACCTGACATAAGTGCATTCAGTAAGCTTTCATATGGCAGAAATACGTTGATCGATTAGTCAAAAAAAAAAAAGAAAGTTACTTCATACTAATTTTCACTGGATGCAAAGCATGATGTAGGTTAATTTGGAGCCAGACGAAGACATGTCTGTCTCTGGAAAGAACCTGAAAACAGAGAAGTATTGATTATGGTAATTGCAAGTTTATACCTTCACCCAGCTCCCACTGCTTCCCCCCCCCCCNGCCCACCCCTTCCTCCACTCTTCTCTATGGGAAGCACCACTCTTTTCCACTTCTTCCACTCAATAGTCTTCTTCAGTGTAAGGGAGGAAAACCGGTGTTCACCCAGTTTAGTGAGTCTTGATCTTATGTAGCCTTGCTCTTGAGTTTTGGGTTACCAAAGAACATCAGTGCGGTCGGGAGACACAAACGTCGCACACACACGCGCACACACACACACACACACACACACACACACACACACACACACATATTTATTCTCCGTTCCTGTCGATGATAGCTGTTCGAAGGTCTCCCCTGGACAGCGTGCCAATCAGGATGGTAAAGTGTGACAATGAGTTTAACACGTTTATTGACCAAAAAAAAAAAATAAAAACCACCACCAAAACAACAAAACCCAGACCAGAACGGTGGAATATAGCCAAATATCACAACAGATGGCGTGACAGCATATTAAACGGCTTCGCGCTTCAGATCTACAATAATCTTTCACAATATTTATTTCTAGACTACTTTCCATTTGTTTCCATCTTTACCTTCCTCTTACTCCTTTCTAAGAAGTATATCTCCAGATGACACAAAACCACATGTTTCTTTAATTGGATGTAGGCCGTGTTAGCAACAGTGTCACAGCTGTTGTCTCTTTACTGGAAAGGTCTAATTTAACGAGGTAACTTTCAAGGCCGGTCTGTGGGTTTTTTCCAGGTGCAAGCAGGATTGTCTTAGTTCAGTAATTTCGACTATCAACTATCAAGCAAGATCTTAACTTAGCCTACTACCGAATGCCTTTTTCAAGACAGATGCTCAGTGAGAAAGCTGAGGGACAAGAAGGAAGACGAGGAGGACAAGAACGAGG
>JAWQUT010000045.1:2452935-2463300 GCA_033807755.1 Ellobium chinense | reverse complement strand
ATATAAAAAAAATAAAAATTTAGAGTTTAATGAATTCGACAATTCAAATCCTATGGAGCTGAAATTTGGCAAACATAAGCAGATGGAGACAGTTTGCTAATCTGCACATTTTAAATATCTAAATCAAGGTCATATGGTTTTTGGTCACATCAGAAAAATTAGAAACACCTGTCTATTTTTAGCATGCCCAGTGTGTATCTCAACATTCTGGCCTCGGCATGCCATTTATTATTATTATTATTATTTGCTGTTGTAAATGTATAGCACCCAGATCAATGAAACTTGCAAAAATAAGATCTTACATAATAATGTTCCTTACTGTTCGTGTTATTTTTTATCTCAGTTTCTCTTTCCCTCTTGATATAACAGGACTTCGGATTAAGTAAACTTTCTTGTCCAACATCCAATATGTCTTAGTCATTTACTCATCTGTGAAAAAATAAAATCGTAATGAACCATTATGGACAAGATGGAGAGCTTTTCCGTGGAATGTTCCCTTCTATTGATTGTTACATAGACTAGTAAAAACACTGACCCTAGACCTCCGTCGCTTGCGGTCGATGTTCTTCTAGATGAGGTGGAAGAATATTATGCTGGGAAAAAGGAAGGAAATAAATGAATGTGGAAAGAGCAGGAAGGCAAGACGAAGAAAGTAACTTGTTTCCAGCCGTTATTCTGGAAGAGTGCATTATAGATTTGAATTTTAGCAGGAATACAGTGTTCTCCTTTTAACTCAATGAACCTGACATTTTAGGACATGTGTACTTTCATCACTTTTTTTTTCTTATTTTTTTTTTCTTTTCAGATCCCTATCGCACTCTTTCTTTTTCTGTCACATCCTTTTAGATCAGCCAATGGTCCTATTCACTTTTCCTTATTCCGCCGAAGCCCCAACAGGACAGAGAGAAACATTGTTCACTGTGCTATGTATAACAGAGCTCCGCGTAATCACAAGTCATCGAGACTATGGATAGAGTGCTATTAACAGGAGATAGTGATTGAACAGTTATTTATTTGGCCTTGTACATAAGGAGGGCATTCCGGTTTCGGAGGTTAACTTTGAAATTAGGCTAAAGTTTACTTAACCGGGGCGACAATATAAGTGAGAAGGTTTAGACCATTCTCAGTCATTATGCAGGCACAGTCACCTAGGAATCGCAAGCCAAAACTCAAACAAATACTAATTCTGCTTTCTAATATTCCATTGTCACAGGAATGTGACTGGACTGGCTGATGTGGTCTATTATATGTTGTTTTTTTTTNGGGGGGGGGGCCTGATGCATCTGTTACATTCAGAAGGAAGCAAGCTTTGTTGGAGCTGACTAATCAAGAACGGTCTGTTATGGTGATAAAGGTTTTCGTCAAGATCAGAAAGGCGTCTCAACAACGACTTTTCCTATTGTAATATAACATATAATGCATCAGAATAGTAAGATACGCCAGTAAACCCAAAGCGTATGACTAGTTCGTTGGTTTATTAATCCAAGCCGTCCTTCGTCCGAACAGACGAGATGAAGAAAATGCAGTAATTCATTTCCTTTACCTCATCGTATGTATTTGTTGTTGTAACGGCTTTCTCGCAGAATGTTCATCAGTCCGGTGTCGGGTGTTGTGGGCAAAAGAGGCGGGGCGAGGAAGATGGTTCATTTCCTTGTCCAAGAACGCGGGAGCTCAAATTCTATGTTATTCTTTGTTGCTGATTTTCTTCTGGAGTACTCATCGTCATCGGTGTTAAATTTGGACCTGTTGGTGCAGCCCAGATTTTGGACCTATTAAATGCAGTCCGGTGTGAAGTAACTGCGGACACGCTAAGAGAGACTCGCATTTTTCTCATGTGGATAACCAGAAGTTCCTCCAAACCGGTGTCACAACAGATAGAGCAAATTTGTGCAGAGAGTTGCCTTCTTACTTCAAAGACTGCGAAGGCTAGTTTGCATTCATCATCATCATCATCCTCATCATCATCATCATCCTCATCATCATCATCATCATCAACGTCATTTAAAACTGAGAAAAATTAAAAGCTCAATCTTAATTCAAGGAATTTATTAAAAATCTAGTTAAGAATTCAGACCGAAAACTACTTCTAAACGTTTTGGCTCTAAGGCCTTTATCAATAGAATGAAACAAGAGTTATAACTTCCGCAATAAAAGCAACCACATTAAGAAGAAAAAGAAAAGACAAGCACGGAAGAGTGAGCTAAAAGTCAGTTATTGATCGATTAAGTCATCATCATCATCATCATCATCATCATCATCATCATCATTGAGATTAAGTATGATTCTGCCCAGGTATGACACAAAACGTTGAACAATAAATAATGGCTTTATATTTTAAAAATGGTCAACGTTTCTTGATTAGATACTTTAATCATCATCATCATCATCATCATCATCATCATCATCATCATCATCATCATCATCATCATCATCACCATATGAATTTAATATTAAACACTGTTGAAACATATTTCACTTTAGAATTTCAGATAATAATGTTAAGACTTCACTGCAAATTTTCCACTTCAAAATGCCTTCTTCAAAAGGCCACTCACCACCACCACCACCACCACCATCATCTTCATCATACTATACTAAAGCTTAGGGGACTCTATGCATTTCATATCGACGATAGCTTTGATATTTAACATGCCACAGTTTTTTGAAGCGACGTTGTATGGCGGCCTTAGTTTTTCGATTCAAAGAGGTTTTATAGCTTGAAAATCTGGTTTTGCTCCTTTAAAAAAAGATTGTACCAAGTTTATTTAACCGCCATTAGCTAGTTTGAACTCACCGAAATAAAATTATTGATAAATCTGCCTTTTATTGCTGTCACATAAGAACCAAACATTCAGAATCAGTGGCCTATAGAATATTACCAACTTCAAGTTCAAACTCAAAACATTTATTAGGCCACAGGTAAACACTCAACATTTTCACAATATAATATTACACCAACATAAGCTTAACCCACCGCCAGACGCACATTCCTATATTATCTACTTGACATTTACCCGGATAAAATCGACAAAACATGTTTGCATTTGGTTTTTTTTAAAACATATTTCCGATAGTTTTCCCCGCTGGTCATCTTTTTAATGGACGGGACTTTCGTTAATGGCCGGTTTTATTCGGTTCAATGCGTGGTGTGTGCACACCACAAAACCTGTTGTTATCTCTTTGTTGCTTTAATTGTTTGGATTAACTGGCCTGCTGTCCGGATCGCAACGCCTATAAATTCGTGGGGAATCCCAGTCGAAGAATTCTTTCTGTTGCTAGTTTTTAAAAGTGAGCTTTTGTAGCTCGCATATTCTACTCGCTTGATCCAGTCGGAAAGGAACTAGCTTACATGTTTTTATGGAAATGAGTATATGAGTAATGTACAGTGGAGCATACTTAATTCGGACACGCTTAGTCCGTAAACACAAATGCTGAGTTCTGTATTTTTGGTCCCCAATTTTTGTTCTCAAAACGTACATACATGGTTAATACGTATTTCTGTTAATAAGTACACTTTTGTTGGTCCCAAGGAGTACGCATTATCTGTGCTCCATTGTACATAACTGCCTGGGTTTATTTAGAAAAAGGAATCGCCAAGTACTTTTTTTTCTCTTATTTTCCACTTTAAATTATCTGGGCAATTGTGGTTGATTGCCGCGGTTCATTTCTAGCTATTCCTCAAGGCTTTCATTTGCAATGCATTTCTGTGTTCGCGTGTATCTAACACGATTCTGTCTTCGTCATTTTGCTATTGGGATCAATGGTGACAGCATTCCCTTTCTGGATACTCGCCCAAGGCAATCCAATCAAACTACTTCTTTCTTTCTTTTTTTTTTCCTTTTTCTTTCTTTCTTTCTTTCTTTCTTTCTTTCTTTCTTTCTTTCTTTCTTTCTTTCTTCCACAAGCTCCATTTTCCATTTGTTGTTCAACCTCTTACCTCATCCCCTCTGTTCCCACTTTCGATTTCCTTCCTCAATCTCCTGTAAGATTTCTCAGTAATTGTGCTTGCTCCATAGTCAAAGTTACTGTTTAGCACTTGGGCAAACACTTACGCAGTCGCTCCAGGGAACGTTTGCCCTAATGAAACAGTCAGTCTTTTACTTCGGCACTGGACACGTCACGTAATGCTCTGTCTTTTCATCCCTTTATTTTATGGCCTCCGCCCAAAAAGTAGTTCCATTTAGTTTTCCTGCGGCGATCAGTGCGCGGGACAGCCACTCGAGAGGTCAAGGAGAGCCGTTTACAAAGTGGGGGAAGTCGATATTTTCGGTTGCTTTTAGGAGGAAGTGAATTTATAGGCTGGGTTTCTACACGTGTGTTCTTAGCATACACCATCCTGTAAATTAATGAATAAAATTCATAGATTCAGGCGGAATACAGTACAGTTTATTCCTGCGTAGGTTTGAGCTCTGGATGCATTCCTCAAAGTATGCTGAGCTTTTGTTTTTCATTTCTTCAGTCATTTTGGATGCGTTACATCGCCCTCTGCTGTCTACATTCTGTATGGCTTTCGTGGCTTCAACCTACTTCCGGTGGGCGTGAATCAAACTCGTTATCTGTCTTTCAACCGTTTTCTTTTTTTGGAAGGGTGGGGGTGGGGTCAGAACCAATACTATCAGCATGCACTACCTGACGACAAATTGGCTGATGAGTCCTCGCAGTATCGTCTGTGTCAGAAATGGGCGGATATATGCACTAAATTTTAATAAAGTAGTTTATTGTAATTTCATAACCGATTTCATTTCATCATGTAGAGTGATCACAGAAAATGAAAGCACAAAGACATTCTTTTTGTGTTGTGGTTTATGTATGGCTGTACTAACTTTTACTGCCAAGTCCTGAAAATGAAGGCTATGAGAAACTCATAATAAATTATTAATATCATATTCACTCTCGTATCGTTGCGTTGGAGGCAGCACGAGATAGCCTGATCACGTCAAATGATAACGCCATATCACTGAGCCAGGTGCCGGTGACCGCGCTGATACCAACCGAGCTAGACCGGCCCGGGCTTTTGACAGTTGGGCAGGGACTGGGTAACGATTGAAACTGTCATCCGCATCACCCGTAGAAAGAGAAATAAGAACAACTAAATCCTCCTGTAGCGCTTCAAAGGTTAACATTTGGGAACATTCACGAAACAAGCCCCTTTTACAATATGAAATGTTAACTTTCGATCTTCTTCCCGATCTCTGATATTTTCCAGTCCCTGCACGGGTGACATTAAATTTTGTTGAGTGCAACTGAATGATCATTGCTTTCGGCGCCTTTCTTTAGGGAGTGCCAACTGATCATGTCTTCTTAGATAAGAGGTTTCCAACCTGTTTTTGCTCGGCATAGCCATTGACGCCAAAAGGCAATCCCTTCTTTTGCTACCCCTGGGTTAATTTAACTTCTCGGGTAGTTATTACTTTTTACATATTTCTACATCCTGATATTGGCTGGCAGCCCCTCCCCTACCCCACCCCGCCCTCCCCTGCGCGAAAAGCAGGATTTTAAATATTAGCGGATTAATAGGATTGTACACAATCAATGATCTATTAACTGGTGCCAAAAACCTGGTCTCAGTCTTGTTATGTTACGTTAATCAGTGCGGAAATCGGAATTTTATTCATGTAGTAACCATTTTGTGCATACTCCTCTCCTTGGAATTCAGATGGCTAAATCAAGGAAAACAGGCGGTGGAGGGTGGGAACCTTTGCGTCGAGAAACGAACTCTAGTCTAGTCTGTTTTCGTAATAATAGAGTTAACTAAACTTAAAGGTGTGTACGTCACGTACGTTGTGCCGCACTATGACAGGTAAGATAACGTTAAAATTAATGAACGAGAGGCGAACAAAGATGTGCAGCTCTCCCGTATCTCGCATTTGCTAAATTTTGAAACAAACAAAACAAAACAAAACCAAAAAAAAAAACACCCCGAAGAATTCCTTTGATATCTAGCGAACTGTTATGAAATTTTACAGGAATATTACGATGACTGAAGTTCTAACGTTTTCGCACTTGATGGGGAAAGAAAAAAAAGAGCTACGAAACACTGAAAAAAATATATTTTGAACTAAATGTCAGATACGGGAGTGTTGCATGCACTAAAGCACCGAGTTAACGGGCGAGAAAAAAAATTCATGCACATGGGCGTGGGGCTGAGCTTGTCTGAATATAAATCACGGATCTTGCCTTTTAGTTTATTATTCCTTCACATAAAATGTGGCTGATGTAGATGACTATCGATAGGGAGGCTAATCGATCATCGATACTGCAGCGAATGGCGTAGGCAAAGGGAGCTAAGCCATGAGAAGGGAGGGCTGTGTTCCGTCCCCTCCTTCCAACTTCCAGAGGTATCCTTTCTTCATTTCTTTCTGTCAGTAATTTATCTTACTGTAATAGATAAATGTCTTGAGGGCGGGAGGGAGAGGGGGAGGAAGCGTATTTGGCTCCGTCCCAAGGCCCTGCCGACCTAAAATCCGCCTTTTAAACCCCATTGAACTTCAGCCACCTTCTGTGACCGATATCTGCAGGCGCGTTATTGTTATGTGAGTGCCTCTGCCTCACTCAGCAATCTTTCTATCTCCTTCACCCATTCCCCACCCCCATCTCCAACCCACCAATCATTTAGTACCTTTCTGTTACTATGCCGCTTTTCTCCTGATAAACCTTTCAAGGCCAAATGCAACCAAGTACTTTATTTTGAGCTGTAGAAATTTGTTTGGGGCAAACAAAAATAATCCGCCTTTTAGTACTTAACCATGCAATAGTGGTTTAGCGTAAATGAAGAGCATTGTTGGTAGCAGCCCTCAAGGGCCACCTCCTCACATTTCACCCAACAGAAAGAGAGGCAATAAAAGCAAATAAAGGTTTGGCAGAAAGCTCATTCTGCAAACTGCTTAAGAGCACGGTTGAGCACACGCATTCACATACAAATGCAAGTGCGCGCTCACACACCCACCCACATCCCCCCTCACACACACACACACACACACACACACACACACACACACACACACACACACACAGCGATGGAGGTGTTAGTTAGCGGTAGCAGTAACTGAGACATGAGGACAGTTTTCATGAATCCCTTATAGTCTTCATTTATGTATTCCTTGCCATCGACTTCATTTTGACACTCCTGCGTTTGGCTTGTATCGGTTGTTTCCACTTTCAGAATGTTTAACATTGATCAGATGTTTAGAGCTGATCACAGAATAAGAAACAGAAAACACAACCTACAGAAACATTAATCTGTATTAAAGACGTCACTGACAGAGACCCCCTGTGTCTCCATGTGTTTCACATTTTGCTTCTCTCCGGCCATTATGCTTGTAGAGGGTGTCTTGCACGTTCTAATCGCTGCGTTTTGAGAATGTAAGTCACCTGCCCCTGATGGCGTTTTGCGACATCCGGGTAATTGGTACAAACTCAAAATGCTGGCCTGTAACCTATCGTGAAAGTGGTGAATCATAAAGCCATCAAACAGGTTTCATAATAAAAAAAATAATACAAAATACAAAATTGTGTAGTTGTTATTAATTCTGCTTCAAAGTACATCTTCTTAAGACAGGAATCCTACCCCCTCCCCTTTGTTTCGCCTGAAAAGTGACCATTTAACGATCAGATAATTTAGTCCCTTATCCTTGATGTGGTGATTGCGGATGGTTGAAGAATGGGGCACAAGAGAGCTCCTAATCAAAACATAATCACTTAAGGATATGGGAGTTTTGTTGCATGTCTTATCTTTATATAGAATGCTCCTCTTTTAGCAGGTTAATTCACAGTTGAAGGGGTGGGTCATGTTACACTTGGATGGGCCATGTTATAGCAAACAAATGAAACAACCATTAATGGGTCATTTTGGCTGGTCTACAAAATAAAGCCTGATCTAAATCAGTGCAAGCAGACATAAAATACTCGTAAAACATGCTTTGTATAATATCAAGAATAGCTAGTTTTACGTTCAACTCAGTACCCTACATTGTTTAGATATATCTTAATATTTTATCACTGTGACGGAATGAAGCATGATTTTAAGTCGATTTCGTTTAATCACAACATCTAGGAAACGTGGAACAAAAGTTGCGTTTAAAGGAAATTGCACTTATCCAGCTGATTTTTCTAATATAAAAACATACAAAATTCTTATTAGGCGTGCGATAGTTGATCATGCTAGAAGTTACGTCCCCTCCGAGCTGCAGAGGGGATTTCGCGCTGGAGATCATCGTCGATCCCTTGTAGTGTTTTGAAGAGGGGTCACACTGACCGATATCTCCAATCTCTGCTTGCTGTATATGAAACACTCTTGAAGAATATTCTCTACACTTTGTCGCTGAGCTCTGCAGCCACAGGAGGCAGAATTTCTAACACCAAGGACACGCTTCATCCAGTGGCGTACTGGTCATGGCAAGGAAGTGTGCGAAGCTTCTGAAAGTTTGTTAGGAAAACAACCTTTTGCGTAAAACGGAAGAGATCGACAAAACGGCGGCCTTCGTCTAAGCTTTAAACTTTGTAATGGAACATTTCATTAATGACCATGTGTCGGAGGATGGTGTGGCAGGAATCAACAGTGGTATGCATGCTAATAAATGAAGCAAAGAAATTAGTATTTCAAACACCACTCAAAAGTCAGCGCACTTTTTTACGAATTCTTCTGCATCACTAGCAGTCATCTTGGCTTGCCTAGAGACTGAAATTTCCGTTGCTTAGAAACTCCGAGGGACCGCCCACGGAATAAAAGGACCGCCCCGTTTGCGCACCCGCGGGGACCAGTTCCGTAAAGTTGAACCCTGAGATCACAATGTATTGTCGTTAGCCTAAAGATAGTGGTCTGTTCCTCTCTGCAAAGGATATTAATGCTGGTAGAATGAAGCTTGCATCCTTCATTCTATTTCTCACTCTCTGTTTTGAGGGATTGTTGAAGGAAGTTTGACTTCCCTTAGACTGAAGTATTCCATGGTCTAAACACAGCCACTCCAGACGTTGCATCTTTGGAGCAGCGTGGCCAAACGATTAAGGCATTGGAGTCAAGATCTAAAGGTTGTGGGTTCGATTCCCGATCACAGCTGTGTTGTAAATGCCTTGGGAAAGCATTTCGTTCACATTTTCCTCAGTCCACCCGTCTGTAAAATGGGTATTTGGCTAAAGGCAGTGGAAGATATTGTCACAACGCTAGTGATCAGCGCCTGTAAATAGTTACGGCACTGTATGCTCCTCATGGAGTGGAGAAATTCCTAGAGTGAACATGCCTGCTGGGGTAATAATAGTGTGAAGTTGCTTGAACGGGGATTTGCCTGGATGCGAGACTTATAAACCGCACTATTATTGTTATTATTATTATTATTAATATTATTATTATTATATGTATCTGTGGATACTAAACAGAGTGTGTCAACATTGTTCATTGTCCTCATTTTATTATGCTGTTCATTTACGACCACAGCTGTGGTCTAAGTCTTTTTTATCACTAAATTTACTTTCATTGTTTAAATCCGTTAAACTAGAACCTGGACTCCATCAATGATACACTCTCAGGATTAAACGGAGGTTGCATCAGAGCAGATTGTGATTAAACAAAGTCGACCGTTATTAATAAATTTCAAGACAAGGTCTGCACTTTGTCTCTCTCCCCCTTCACTCTCTCTCCTCCCCACTCCCCCCTCCCACCCCCAAAAAAAAACAACCAATGGCATCTCTCATTTCGTAATGCTCAGTCCAGACATGGCGCCATGGGCTGTTTTGGACGGCTAAGGACAGGCTGCCCTGGACAACCGCCCACTGCGTCATTAAAGGACTCTTAGCCAGCGTCCCTGACGCCCTATTGTTCTGTGTTGTCAGTCCCAGGCCAGGACTTGAACTGTTACCAAACATGGCCTTATTAACATTTTACCCGCGCCGCGACCTTAAGGCTGAACAAGAGTGTGGCTCCGCTCAGTGTAAAATAAACACAAACTCAGATGACTCACGTTAAACGCAGCACTGTGAGAGCAAGGACAACAAAATAAAAAATGTGATTAAATGAAGTTCTGATTATCCAGTGTCTTTATTTCAATTCAGTTCAGTTCCGTTCTTTTTATAAGGAAGTACGGCCCCATGACAATAACAAATTATGAGTAACACAGATAGCAATTGGAAAAACGGCGTATCAAAAGTACACTTTATTGGAGAACGATAACTGACATAAATTCACTTCGGTTCAGTTTAATTCAATTCAATTCATTTCAATTCGGTTTAATTCACTCCAGTGCATTTCAATTCAAGCCAATCTTATGCTCTGTTACCTTTATGCAGTCGTTCTCAGGAGCAAAGAATACATCAAGTACAAAACATATAATACGTAATCAAAACTTACGAAATTTAAATAAGTTGAATATGGGG
>JAWQUT010000045.1:2442720-2452917 GCA_033807755.1 Ellobium chinense | reverse complement strand
AGAGACAAGTTAACAGTTATTCAATTAATGAGTGAAGGATGAAGATTGAGGGCACCATGGTAACAGAAAATTCCTTGAGGTTAGTTAATGTGTTTTGCAATACAGTATTCTTACATTCGTATCAGCTATCGGAATACTACACACGACATTGATTTCGATACGTGCAATGACAGTGGCAGTAATAAGGTGTCGGAAAAGTATACTATTAAGAAAATGTTGTAAATGTGCGGACTGCGATAAAAGGCACCAATTACAGATGCAGAACATTTCATTCCCTTACATTAAACTAACGGAAATGTGAATGTTGCATAGTTGCTAAACACGTCATCACCTTTCAAATTCTGTTTTGTATAAAAAGTTGAAGAGGAGGCAAATATATCCGAGTAGACTTTTAAATAATAATTTTGTTTGACGTTTAATAACAGTTTGAATAGCTAATGTAGGGGCATTTAATTGTGATAAAGTGTTCCGGAAACAAACAGTCTAGACAGACCAGACATGGCTCGAATGCCTAACTTTCATTTAGTTAATGGGTCATCCATCAGTTGCAGAGCTTTGTTTTTCTAAAACATTGTAAATGCACTTTCGGTGTAAAAAGAGTTAGTAGTTTATTCAGATGTGCAATTCTTGTCTTATCCATTTCAAACAAAATTAAATTTGATATCCGCATTCACTCACAAACTTTGACATCTTAAAAGTAAATGAAAATACGACTGGGAAGACAATTGCCATCGTGTTTATTTCCCTTTACTTGGAAAATATTATGAGTCCACTTTCTAAGTTTTGGAAAAACCCTCTTCATCATTTATCAAAGCTCGGGCCGAGATGGATAGGTTAGGGCCCGCTGACATTGTGGGAAGAACATCATGAGGTGAGAGATAGTTTAAGGCGACTATAGCGATGCTTTTTCCAACTTATCGAGTCTGAAGTTTCAATGAAGTATAAAAAATACGGAAGTCTCTCTTTCTCTCTCTCTCTCTCTCTCTCTCTCTTTCCCTCTCTCTCTCTCTCTCTCTCTGTGAGAAAGAGAGATGAGAGGAGAGAGGAGAGGATATAGGGGTTAGTAGCGAACATAGCAAGCGAGTTCATGGATGGAAAGGGGGCGCCATGGCTGTGCAAGCCAGTAGTTGAATATGGTGAATGATCAGAATCAGAAAAACAACAACAACAAAAAATGGACAAAAAGTAAACCAATAAGAAAAACGAAAAGTTTCAAAGAAAATGTGCCCGTTCAGTTTACATCACTGAATTCTTAGAGGAATGTCTTTCATTCAGACTGACACTTAGCTTATCCTACAACTTGAAGAGCAAGAGAGGTAGAGGACAAAAAAGCGATACAAGGCCACTTTTTTTATAAATAGCCATACGAGCTTATTTGACCAACGTACGCTGAAGTCTCTCGTAACAGCCAAATGAGACAGAGTCAACTGCGAAGTTTCTATCTTTATACAACCTAACCCTAATAAAAACCCTCCACGGTCGCTCTCGGGTACACTATGTTTGTTCACTAAACTGGTATGCTCGCTGAAGAGTTAGATGCCAATATTTATGTCTGGACGTGGATGTATCGAAATTGTAAGCATTCATTTAGAATATATACCATATTACAGCTCACGAATCTGCACTTTTTTTTTGCTTGATGAATGTATTTCTACGCAGACTCCAAGTGTCTAGCTTTTGTTGAGACTTATCTAGATCAAAACCATTCCATTAGGAAATAACAGTCTTGGTTTTCCATTCAAGATATCATCATAGAACATTGAAAGCTGATAATGACATATGAGAGTTCAGCTCGAGGATGATTTTACGTTATCAATTTTCTATAACAGTGTCGATAATGGATAAAAAATGGTGTTATTTGCAATCTCACTGTTCTATAACAATGTCCAGAATGGAAAAACAACGCTTTTATCTGCAAACTGTCACTTTTGTCCCTTGTTAAAAACTTCCCAAATCACCACAATTTTTTTTCATGAGAGAGATGTAAGGGACACAACCAACATATTTACATTCCTTTGTAATGAAGTGCAGTGCAATGCATGAATTGTAGAATCTCGATAATACGTAAATAAAGCGCATGGAAGTGTTGTATTCATTCATGAGGAATACTTAAAATCCAGATGTATCTGAATAATGAAGTGAATACTGGACTCATACAATAACAATGTATACTTATTAAATGAGTACTTAATGTCGCAGTTCCTCCATGTTCATCAGTTTAAGTGGGTGCCATACTTTGAGTCCGAGTGCAATAATGTTTATAAGCATGGCTTTTGAAACGGAAGTAGATCTAAAATGATGTAGTTTTTATAGATGTCTGGGTAAATATTGGTGCACGGTAGAGCATTGGCTAAAAGCATTGTACGATAATCCCCTAACTTCTGTCTAGAAAATGGAAGATCCCTGTCATTTTAAAATTGTTGCGATTAGGCGGAACGTACGGCTGAGCGGAGCTGAGTTTATTGCATGTCAATCACTTTGTATCGGGAAGTTAACCTGGGGCTAGACACTAGACTAGATCTATACCCAATGTCCTCATGATCCAGACAGACAGCACTCTATTTTATCATAGTCCAATGCACTTATAGCTATGTCGGTATAATAATATATAAGATGGGAAGCGAGTCATATATTGCTAACTCAGAAAAGTCTTATGTTTTTTTGTGAACTCCCATGGCACGTTATGTATTCACACAATGCTATTATCCTGCGAGTCATTTACAATGAGGCAGCTTATACGCTTGCCCTCGTGGACAGGTCCGTCTGTATCTGCCAGACCAGAGGTAAGTAAGCTGTAGTGTTTTGGAATATTACTCACTGAGGCAGTTAAACAGACAGATGTAATTGGCAGTATCAGGCAGCCTAGGTATGATTTCAGGACAAAATTATAGGATTATTTCAAGTGCCTCTGCTGATGATTAAGAACTACTAGGGTCGGAACCCGATAGTCCAACACATTTCTTAAACAAAGTCATGAAGTTGACNATGGCTTGTGCACATGCAACTCTCTATTCTCTTTCGAATGCAAATGCAAACGAAACGAGATCATGACCGTACTGCCAGGTAAATGCTGGAAGACTGTGGGGAATACAGATATCAGACTTCAAGAATGAACTTACATCTGTATGATAGAAATTTAGACCATAAGGTTAGAATATCCTTGCCTTCTTAGGTCCTCTTACTATTCTTTTTCGTTCCCTGTCTTTTCCGTGTTACTCTGTTGGTAAATTTGACGGTGCTCTGCCGGTCAGAGAGAGTCCATCAGAGGTCACCTCGGACGTCAAGGGCCTCTGGCCAATTTTCCCTCACAGAGTCTGATACTCCGGACAGGTCTGCAAGACATACAGAGGTGTCTGTTGCTCCTGGCGCCAGGTGCAATCGGGCCTCTTCGCTTTGCGCATACTGTGTAGGTGGGACTAGAGGTTTTGTGACATTCAGGCTGTACTATGGTATAAAAATGACCATACTGGAATCCGTAGCGCCAGGAAGGAAGATAGTGAAAAGGAACAACCAAAATTTGCAAAAGGATACGTTGTGATCAACGGAGTGGCAATAACACATCTCGAGTCAGCTGTGAATGAGTGAATGTGTGTCGGATTTTTTTACAAAGAAACGCAGGATAGGAAAGGGATTGGGTTACGGCGAAATCGAACACAGTTGATGCGGTAAAACAGTAAAACTATACTGTCCGTTTTCCGCTTCGATACATAACCTACTAAAAACTGTTTCCTTAAGCAAAATTAAAATCTGTGATTAAATGATTGAAGTTCATTCAGACAGGCAGTGACGTCTATTCAGAGAGAGAGAAAGAGAGAGAGAGAGAGAGAGAGAGAGAGAGAGAGAGAGAGAGAGAAAGAGAGAGAGCGAGCTCTGGTAAAGGTGGGGGTGTTTTGCCCTTTCATTCATGCCATACAAACACCTCTCATTATTTTGAATAGATACACCTTGCTGCCTCATTAAACAACATGTCCCTGAGAAAACTGCAAACAAAGGAAGCCAGGAAACTCCAGCTTCCTGGCTTTTGTTTTCGTTAACAAACCCTTGATTAGGAATGCATCCCTAGACTTCTTCAGGTGCCCTTAAGTTAAACTAGTCCAGAATCTGTAATCAGATTTTCATGTCTTAATTTAATAATGCACAATGCAGAACGCTTTGGGACTGTGAGAAAAGAAGTGACCAGGGACATGGTGGGGAAAATATAAAGAATATAAAGAGAAGTTGGGGCAATTTAATGGGAAGGGCCATAGGAGAGCAGAAAAAGGGGCGGGGAGGGGTTGTTGAGATGGAACCAATCATAGCCAATCGTCTGTGACTTCCTGTGTTGATGTTGTCGTTGTTAATTTTTTTTTTTAACCTCTCTTATTTTGGGCCGTAAAATGGAATAGGTCGTCCGGTGCACTTCCTTCTACATGATCAAGCCTGTGAGAGAGATTGAAGTATGACTCAATCAAAATATTGAATTTGGAACACTGTGTGTGTGTGTGTGTGTGTGTGTGTGTGTGTGTGTGTGTGTGTGTGTGTGTGTGTGTGTGTGTGTGTGTGTGTGTGTGTGTGTGTGTGTGTGTGTGTGTGTGTGTACTGTGCGTGAGTGTTTATTGTTTATTTGTTTTCTTATTTTGTGTGTGTGAAATATACATATATGAACTATGTAGACTTCATATTTCTTCTTAAATAGCCAGAATGTACATCGTGAACAGCATTCAAGCGTAAGACAGAGATGTATGTTAGGGCCCCAGAAATGAATTGCTAACGCAAAATCTATGGATGTTCGTACTAGCTTCCAGAAGAAGTTTTAATGTCTCAAAATCACACTGAAGATTTAGTTCTTCATGTTATCAGTGCTATTTAAACTTGTAAATCTCATCACTTGACTTCTTTGAAAAATATTTCTCCCATACGTAAGCTATTTTCAGCTGACCAGGAATACGGGATACCATGTGAAATTTGGTTACCTCCCTCAGCTCCCAACGAAACAGAGGACTACTTTCTGAGTGACGTAATTCTAAATTTAGAATACGCACATTCTAGTTACGTGTTTTGGATACAACTTTGGTTTGTGTAGGTGTCGTCTTTCAAATTTGAATGTGAGAATTTAATCTTATTCTCGTTTGGGAAATTCAGCATTTCTCTAAAGGCCTGGCCTTTTATATTTTCTCGCGCCCACTCAAAAGTGTAAAAAGGTCTCGCCATTTGAGAATCCTCGATTTCTTTCGATGCTGTGTAAAATTCCCTAAGAGGCAATAGCGCCGTAACATTTCCACTGAGACAGAGTCTTATTTGAGCAATCAATTTTCACTGGAATGACCTAGATTACGAAGACTAAAAATGAATACATTGATAAACGTGAGTTCGCAGAGAGCAACACACATTATTTTCTTGCCAGTACACTTAAGTCACGGTAAGAAGCCCATTTACATAAAACTTAGTGACCAAGTAAAGCTGAGACTCTTATTTTCCCCACCCTATGAGACGCATGAACAGACACATGGACCTATGGAATGTGGGAGTTGTATTTACCCTTGACTGCCATGAAGTTTGCCAATCCCGCCCGATTTGTTGAATGTATAAACAGCTGGAATAGCTACGATAGATGGTTGTTGTCACAGTTTTGGCTAGACTATAATTTATTACAGGCAGAGATATAGACCGTACTCAGTGAAAATACTGAAAGGACCATTACGTGCAGGACAAGAAGCATTGTTGTTTTTGTGAGAGTGGTTGATAATATTTACTCACCAGGAAGGTGAGGAAGATGCCAGACATACCGATGGCCTCAAAACAGTTCCAAGGCGAGTGTTTGATCGAAATAGTAAGCGGGCGTTCAGAAACTTAGGTAGGGCAGAATGTGAAATAAAATCGGCACTCATATATTTGATTATTACCTGGACCTTTCTAGGGATTTAAATCAAGATTAACATTCTGACCAGCACTGCAGTGTCATGGACATTCAAAGATTCGTATACAATTTTTCATGAAAGACATCGGAAGTTCTGTGCCATTGTATTTCAAGCATTAGAAAGATATTGTCAGAGAAATCCTTTTATGGATGTCATTTGGAAATAGGTAGACTAAATAATTATATACCCAGATGGACCTTGAATCGCAGCTGAAAGAGATCTCCAGTCAAAATTGAATCTACATTCAGTTACAAAAAACAATCAACAGGCCTTCACCCTAGTGTTTGNTATATATATATATACACACACAGTATATATATATATATATATATTATATATATATATATATATTTTTTTTTAAACAGGAAACGGCATTTTGGGATTTGGGAAGGAAGTGGAAGGATAGTACTTATCTGGGATTTATTTTTGAGGGGGTGGGGGAGGCTGCGGGGAAGCAGGTAAAGAATGATGAAACAGAAGGCAACTCGATCTCATTTTAGAAAGGATTCGGTAGGAAGTAAAGCCTATTCATGCGGAGCAAACACCCCACACTGCCACCCCTACAAGCATCCTCTGTCTAGAACAATGTTCACTTCGGAGATTGCATGATCTAGAGAACATGATGACATTGCAACGATTTTCACCGCAGTCTGCCCTGTGGTAGTTTGGAGGAGAAAGCCTGACCACTTAGGAGAGTTCAGGGAAAGAAAATCTGCAATATTGACATTGACGTTTTGTCGATGTTAGTGGGCCCATCCCCAGTTTTTTAGTTACGTGATAGTCAATCTTCAAGCTCTAAGTATCGACAGAATAATTTCGATTCTGATACCAAGTACCGAATAGCCATTTGGATTTCTTCGATACGATTTGAAACGTTCCATATCTTTCGATACTTTCGATATTTCCTACATTTTCGATACTTCGTAAACTTTGAAATTCTTTAGATATTTTCGATACTTTCCAGATTCCGATATTTGCGATATTTCTGATACAAGCGATCCTCTTGACACTGCTATGTTTTACACTAACAAGTAAGGCAGTTACTGAGGATCGAAGAGGATACTCCTAATAAAGCATCGAAAATTTCGAAAGTATCGACTCTCAAAAACGATACCGCCCATAACTACTGGACGGAGATGGAACTTACGAAAATGAAAATCAAGTGAGCAGTTCAGTCCCAAAGCGAGTTACCGGCCTTCACGCAGGAATCCATTTAGTATCCCCACACAGTTTGTTTACTGTGATTGTAACGTTGTTTTTTTTTTTTAAATTTTCTAATACAACAGAGAAGAGTTTAGGAAAAGTGAACATTTTACTATCCCCACTTTATTTTGCAATGTATGGTCTGCAGTTCTGTGCAGTCATAGTTATAGGAGAGTGTAATCCTCTTATCCTCTAGTTTGACTCAGAGCCTTGTAATAATCACCTTGTACCAATAATTTTATGAGTCAACTCGACAGCCTAACAAAAAAATTTCATACATAACTTTTGTATAAAAAACATTTAAACGGCTGTGCGAGGTGGAGACCTTCTAAAGAAAAGTGCTTTTAAATGAAAATGAATGTATGGACTGTATGTAAATAGACAATTCAAAGAGTTACATTCTGTTGTATATTGGACGTTTCGCTGATAGTTCTGACCAGTGAAACCCCCGTTGTGAAGGAGTAATTATCCAGATAAATTATTATTATTATTATTATTATTATTATTGTTATCATTATTATTGGAAGACTTAAATGGCTGGTTAATAGATACAACATGTTTTGCCACGATACCCTTCAAATGATAACAGTATTGGTTCACCTGCAGTAGAATAGCGTGACACAGTAGTTAAGGCATTGGACTCGAGATGAAAGGTGGGAAGTTCGATTCCCAGTTCACGGTAGTATTATAAGTACCTCGGGAAAGCAAAAAGTAATTCACATTTTCCTCATTCTAGTCGTCTGTAAAATGAACACCTGGTTAAAGGCAGTGGAAAATATCTGAAAGTAATCTGAGCCAGCATGGCCGTGTGGTTTGTGAGTCGTACCCAGAAACGGAAGATTGTCAAGTCTAAGGTTTGCGTATTGGCCACGCGGCCGGGAGGGTTACGTTGTGATGTCCTTGGGAAAGATACTTCACTTCCATTTCCCCACTCTGCTCGGGTGTAAATGAGTACCTGGCTTTAGAGCTGGTGAGACCAGGGCGCTGCACCGCCGGCGACCAGCAGTGGCTAATAATATATTTCATTTGTAATAATATTATGTTTTTACATGTATGATGTCTGTTGTTCATGAATGAGATGTATAACCTTGAATGACATTGTAAATCAATTTCCCTACGGGGTTAAATCAGGTTTTTTTTGTCCGTTTCAAAGGATGACAGTCGTAAATTAGCCATGAAGTTCTGCAGTTGCCATGAAGAAGCTATGTTTATCTCCCTTCATGCTCATTTCACAATTCCTACACCCACTCGTGAAGGTCCGTTGGGTGAAATAACAAAAAAAAAAAAAAAAGGGGGGNGGGGGGGGGGGGAGAGGAGTGGCCGGGAGCAAATTTAAATTTCATAGGAATTAGCCTTGCTCACTTTCGTTTTCCTTCTCACGTGAGGGTTGTGGGGTGGGTGGGTCTAAAACTATAGTTTCCTGTGTATTTTTGTTGTTTTGGTTGCTGTTGTTGTTGTTGTTGTTGTTGTTATTGTTGTTGTTGTTATCGTTGTTGTTGGTTGGCGAGGGTTTGCTATAGCAAAGTGGAGCATTTCGTCACTTTGATGCAAAACTCCTGTAACTAACAAAGAAATCAGAAGGAAAGAATTTGTTTGCTGAGACCAATAAAAATGAGGAAATTGCTTTTACAAAACAGTTCTCGAAACTTGGCTCAAATTTTGCTCGGCCTCGCAATGCTTTAATTACAAACAGCGTTTTTAGTCTGACATCGCTTACGAAAGCATTTTGCATGAAAGAATTGTTAGGGAGAATAATCTGAATCCAAAGAGCACATTGTCTCTTTAACAGGGTAAAATAACAAGTTTGGGTATATTCCATATGATCAGGGGCGGATTTAGAGCTGCACCACGAGGTAAGTGCAGGGCCCGCTTTCATCCTTATTACATAACAGGGTGGGGCAAAGTTCACCAGAGCACTGGCAGCAGATTTAGCGATAAAACTGAACATTTGTTGACTCCTCTTTACTCTCACCATCTCTTTTCTCGTCCGGTGGGGGCCCCTTACGAGCCTGGGGCCTCTACGAGTAAGGGCCATCTACCAACAAGGGGCCCTCCTGGAACACAGGGCCCCATACTAGCGTGGGGCCTTCAGTACGTGTCCTTTGTGCCCATACCTAAATTTGCCTTTACATACGATTAGACTATAGGGACTTAAATTCTAGAGGCCCTGTTCATAATATCGAGGCTGTGAGGTTTTCGGAGTTTGGCAGTAAAATTCGAGCCAGAAAATAATTGATTCGAGACAGACTATCACAAAATATACAATCAGTGGGGATTTCGAGAAACGTGACGTCCCACTGTATGTCTGACAGACGTTATATTATCAGCGAACGATTTTAAATCGGCTTCTCTTTAAAGCTGAGCCATTCGATCGATACCATTGAAAGGTCAGTCACGCTTACATTGTTTCGGCTCATTGGGGTATGCTTTTATATGTCAAATACCAAACGTTTTTATACCAGTTTTTCTTGACTGTAATGTGCGGAGGAGGGAAAGTAAACTAGCAGTCTGCAAGATTCTATGCAGTATGAAATTCTTTAAGTCCATTCATGAAATCCGGTGAAACAGCTCTCCGATGTAAAGCATGAGACTGAATTGAAGTTAATGAAGTGTCCCATCATGCCTCTCCCCTCCTTTGATACCTCGGGCGGGCCTTTAAGTAGTCAAACTGGAAATAGCGCAACCACTTTTAACATTTTCATCAATGCTGACTACATCATCGATCCACGGTGTCTTTTTTATAGGCCCTTCTCATTTTCTTGTTTTCGCTCTCTTGCTTAGTCTTTCGTTCTCCTCAAAATAAACAAGATTACGCAACTCTTTCCCACGGCCACCCAAAAAAACAAACTTCCAGTGACTAATTGAGTTACCTAATCAAAGCATCCAGAATTATCGTTCTTGGGGAACAGTTGTCCAGCTCCGGGTTATGTTTTTGCGTTCCTGTTATTATTTGACTTCCCTCCCCTGTCTGTGAATTACGGGTGGCCGCGACGACAGGAGCTACTTTTCTGGTATCATTACGCCTTTTTAACACGCCAGAGTACTGGCTGAACCTGACATAATTTTTGATTACAAGATTGTCTCTTGTTCATAAGAC
>JAWQUT010000045.1:2425894-2442543 GCA_033807755.1 Ellobium chinense | reverse complement strand
TTGACGTATAAGGTCGTATGCGACAAAAGTGAAGTTCGGAGAAAAATGAGAAAAACTGAAATTTCAGGGGGTGACCGTTTTCTGAATGTTCTAGTTAGGAAACAACTGATGTAAGAACACTGAAACTTTGCATGTGACTTGTTAATATGCTAATATATGCACATGAAAAAAATTGGGGTGGAATGTTCATTTTTTGATAGAATAAATTACGTCCACATTTCTTACAACGTTTTTCATCTTACGATATATCCTATTGCGTTGAGTTTTCCGGGTTGTATGATACGATACGACAGTCTTGACTTTTAACTTCTCTCTTGGGTTTCTGTGTGTATTCCGTCTTCCTGGGTCGTATTAGGTTAGAATTGCCATTTAAAAGCATTCCTCTTTCTTTCTTTCTTTCTTTCTTTCTTTCTTTCTTTCTTTGTCTCTGTCTCTGTGTGTCTCTCTCTCTTTCCCTGTATGTCTCTCCTTCTCTTTTCTTTTTTTTTCGCCGTTGTCACTCAAATTATCTTTAAAGTTGCCATTGATATCATTGCCACTAGCATCACCACTGCCTTCTCTTCAAATTCCACCACCTCTTCAGAAACATGACATAAATTAATCTAGTAAAGTAAGAATTTCAAGACCTTGTTGATTCTTTAACAAAGGTTATTAATCAGACTCAAATACTATATCAACTGCCTGAGTTAATCATTAAACATAGGTTTAACCGGTTTTTGTTATGAGAACTTGAATTTGTGAATCGATAATTAGAAAATCAATCTTATTAGATGTACAGCATGACTACTTTCATGCACTGACCAAATGAAACTTTGAAAAAAGACCTTCAAAAAATGATTTTAGGGAGAACGAAGAAAAAGCAAGAAGGAGGTGAATTTAGGAATAGAAGCAAGACACCGAAAGATTAGGAAACAAGGAAGACTCAAGCGACAAGAAAAACAGCTATGAAGATGACGATGATCAGGGTGTTGCAGTGTTGAAAAGGCCGTAATATATTAATGCCAAACGCTTGAAATATTTGATAAACTTCATTCATCAAGAACTAAAATGGTTTCTTTCTTTACCTGTTTGGCAGAACTACACTTATGAGATATGTATTATTAATGACCAAAATCCTGATGACATAATTATTATTAGTGATAATAGTAATCAGGAAAGTGATGACGAAAAGGAGGGCTTTGAAAATGATATGAGAGTTATGATAACATGTAGACTTACGACAATACAACTTTGCTATATTGTTTCAGTGAATTTAGAACCATGTTAATGTCAAATATTGCAATAGTCTATATGACTGCCATATCCTTGGCAATATAGTTCTCTGATGGAAATGCGGCTCTTGCAACACACCGTTCCAGTTTATTAACAACTGTGGACGACAGCAACTCGTCTTCGTCAACCACGAGGGCGCTGTTGGAAAGACTTGAGTAAAACTGATGGTATGCTGGAGATATGGCGAGAGATTTGCACAAAGAGATTAATCCATCATACTTCTTCCTTGAAATTGGGAGAGCACTCTTGTACAACTTTTCGGGATTACTGGTCATCTTGGGTTTGTTACACCGTTTACCCTTCAGCAAATCCAGAGTACGCCATGCATCCCAATGGTTATAACAAAAATGCATCTTAAAAGGATCAGTCTTCTCCAAGGCAATTTGTCTCAGTTCTTTCCATCGAATACGTTCTCCTTGGGTGTCTATTTGAGTGTTTTTGAAGGCAAATTCAGAGGAAGTAAAGGATAAGAAGTCGTCTCTGGTCATCTCTGTCACCAAAAAAGAGTTCGCTTCTTTGCGGCTGTTCGAGCAATGGCGACATACTGTAGAGGGGTGTAAATCTCCACATGCTTACAAGCTGTTGCAGTTGTGCTGTGAACGCAGTCATTTTCATTATCCGTGTGACCTTTCTCAAGAAAAACTAATGCTATTTTCTGAATCTGGGTTACATGCAGTACATGTACAAGCATAGATAGGATGATTTTGTTTTTATTTTGTGATGGACAATTGTCAGCATAAAGAGCAATCATCTCTGAACCTCCTTCACTCAAGCTTTTCAATAATTTGAATACGCAGCTACTTATTTCTGCAGCGCCGCGTTTTGCAATAGTTTCGTCCCACATGGAGCAATTTACTGCCGAATTTCCCAAATTGTAGGATGTTAAATTGAGTACATGGAGTTTACTTTTGTAAAAGAATAAACTGTTCGGTCCAACTGGACATTCCATTACTTTTTGCAGATCAAAACAGATTGCCCCAAACTTTTTGTTGCGTTTCACCATTTCCTTATGTTCGGATTTCAGAGATCTCACTTCTTTATTTCTCATATGTCTTTCCATTATTTCCTGGAGTGCCATTTTTTCGTGATCGGTACAGATTTTGTACTTTTCACAGAATGTACAAAGGTTTTTCTTTGGCCATTGAAATGCCAATAAGTATAAGTAATACGACATTCTTGTTCTCAATATTTGTCATGAAATCATTAATTTGTTGAGTCCAAAACTGTCGTATACTTATTACGACCTTTTTGTCCGCACAAAAGACCTTAATTATTCATAAAGATTTTATACGACTATGATATTTTTACATCATATGTGAATTCTGATAGCACCATCAGATGCAGCTTGAAATTCTGAACAAAATGATACCCATATCTCCATATGACCTAATTTGTTGAATACGACCTTATACGTCAACACGGACGATATGTGAGCAAAATCTAATAAAGACTAAATTTTGATTTTTTTTAAAAACATTTTTTTTTTCGGAAATAAACGGTTAAATCATTGCTATCTGATCTTTCTTCATAACACACACAAACGTACAAATTATCGTTTACAACAGATTCCATCAGAACCACCTTTTCATAATGAACTATTAAGAAGAAAAAGAGAAAATTAAAACCTCGAGCAGTTTTGGGAAGAGTTATGTGAGTTTTCCGACTAAGTTTCGCTCAATTTTGCTGTGGGAGCCATAAATTCATTGTGGATAACAATTTTTGTCCAGCAGCAGTATAGCTTCAGCCTCCAAATTTACACGAAATGAATATTGCACATTCAAATGACCTGTGATCCGTATCTTTAAAAAAAAAAAATGTTGGGACAGCCATTGTGGCCGACACGCCAGGTGCGTGACACATCGTGTGCAGTGTGCAATGTGCAACCAAGGATTGGCAAATGGATTTTATGAGCCTAGATTCCTCAATTTTTTTTCTTTCTGAAGGGTGATTGTTATGAAGAAAATTTATTAAGCATTTTGTCATTTTCTTGCCTTAGGTGCTTTGTATAATTAAAATGCCATTGGTGGATCTGACTATGATAATTACTATATGAAAGGCAGGGTAAAGGCGGGTACATATGGTTTGGTGTTTATTTTCAGGAAATATGCGGGACTCATTTCCCCTCTGCCCTCTCCCCATTTAACTTTTTAAAATACAATAGGGCACTATCTGAGAGCTTGCGCATTAAGGATGGGATATTTTACCGTGGTAAGAACTACTTAGCGCATCGGTGCTATCATCCTTAGTAATTTTCAAGATGAAGACAATATAATGCTCACGATGGTAAGAGATCCCATCGTTAATGGGCAAATTCTCAACTAACTCAAATTACAAGAGACAAATCCATAGTTTCTTGTGGGTGAGGTGCTCGAAGATACGAATAACCTCAAGTTTGAGAATACACAAATTCGGGGAAACTCTTGAATCAGCTCATTACACTTGGGTATACCGGTTTTTTCCAGTTCGTGACTGTGCTGTCGGCAATTAACTCTCCTCCTTTATGTTAAGACGAAGTAGACGACAGCGCACTCCGGAAGCAAAAGAGCTGAAAATTGCCCATTCCTCCCTGACTCTTGACTGTCTGGGACAACAATGTACACAATCAAAAGCAAGCCTATAAGGGAAAAAGGACGAATATACCCAATTCGGTTTTTCCGTTTTCTTACAAATTCGGCAGTGGATCTGGTTAGAAGAATAAAACCTAATGCGTAAGTTTGGCTCACTTAATTTACGTAATCATACGCTACGAATCTTCACAGTACTTTAATCTAAACACAAGAACCGTACATACCGGTTCTCATAACATAGACTTAATAACTGAGATGAAGAAAAATGTCATTTTCCGGCCTTCCTGAAAGAGCAAAAAATTTGGCTCCGTTGAAAAACTTTGAATAATTTGACAGAGCTGAAGCATATTCGTGGTTTTTTTTCCTTATGACTGCAGATGAGCTTCTAGGTCATAAGGTCTCAATGTACTAGACGAGGAAGCTGTTCAAAGAATGGGAAGCCATTTGTCTCAACTTAACTCTCGCTTTTTGGTTTCGCCTTTGAAGAACTTTATTTCCTCGGCACTTGTTAAAAATGTCGACCTTTCGCCACCACTTTGAAATGACTTAAGAACCCAGAACCGGAAGTGTGATCCCGATCCAACATTTTTGTGTTACAAAATGTCACCGGATGTTCGTGTAATCATCGCTGAGGAAGAACTGTCTGGGTATGAAAGATGCATGAAAGTTTCCGTTTTGGTTTGGAGAAAACTGATATTGTCCACGGAACTTTAAGCTGTCTATTATGTCATTGTGCTGCGCTGCAAAATAGTTCGTGCTCCGAGTACAATAGACGGCTCTTGATTAACGAACTCCAACAAGGCTCATTTCCGGTTTAAGGAAAATGGAAATAATAATGTCTTTACTTCACCAAATCTCGCTTCTGAAAGTAAAATATGCATCAGCCAATCACAGCTAATGTATCAAACATATCAGCCAATCATATTTCACAGACAATGGAAAGAAAGAAAGCGGAAGTAACGACTGTTGGAGCTATTGCTTGCAATCCCGTCTGACTATGCATGCATTAAAACTGAGAGGAGTCTATTTGTTTACAGACACGCTGAGGAACGCCTTGCTTTATGATTCTGCAGCCGTAAATAGTTTACGCAATTTAATCACACATCGTGTGATCGTATCATCCGCTTAAACCACTTCTTTTTTTGCCAGAGAACAGATTGGATTGTCTATAATGAAAGTCACCGGTTATCTCACAACACCTTTCAGTCGAGACTTCTTTGTGCTCCTAGGGCGTTAAAATTAAGCGGAGTTATCTGTATGTAAATAATGATAAGAAGAAGGGGAGGGAAAAAGGAGAAGAAGAAAAGTAATCGAAGAAGACAATAACGAATAAGGAATAGAAGAAAAGTAAGAGAAGAAGACAAAGAAGCAGCAGACGCAGAAGCAAAGGAGGAGGGGGAAGAAGAAGAGGAAGAGCAGAAGAAGGAGAAGAAGAAAAAGAAGAAGAAGAAGAGGTAGATAAAGGAGGAGGAGGAGGAGGAGAAGAAGAAGAAGAAGAAGAAGTAAAAACAAGACGACAAAGTTGAAAAAGAAGAAGAAAGAAGAAGAAAAAAAAGTAGAAGCAGAAGACAAAGACGAAGGAAAAAAAAGGGAGGAGGAGGAGGAAAAAGAGGAGGGAGAGGAAAAGAAAAAGCAGTAACAGAGGCAAAAAAGGATAGAAGAAAGAGAAGAAAACCTTGAAAAAGCTTGTCATCAGAGTGATAAATCATGCTATCAACAACAAAAGTAAACATTCAGAAACTACTTACTCTACATACTGGAAGGCGGCAGAAAGAGAAGATCTTCGGTAGATTACGATAAAAGATAACATCAAACACCGACGACTTTAAGGGTATAAATGTCAAAGGTAGAAACTTTCTCAGAGTATGTTGGTGCATTTTTGTGTGTGTTTTTGTTTTGTTTTGCGTTGTGTAATAAAAACGGTGATGGTGGAAATCTTCGGTACAGTACTGCCGTTTTACGGAGAAAAACCGTATACGCCAAATTAGGTCAGCTTTCACCTTTTGACACCTTTACTTAAAGTCTATATATTTTCCATATCTTTCCAGTGGGTTATTTTATCGTAGCCTTGATAGTTTGCAAGATTGCCAAGGATATACGTCGTTTATCAACTGATAAGCTGAAGCGCAAGGCGAACGTTTTTTCCTGTTTCCAGAAAAAAAAAATGAAAGTTTTGGCTCATACCGTCTTTCATTTTTGCAAAGTAGCAGAGTGGTATTCACAAACAGCCTTTCAGAAAACGTGCTTAGAATTGAGCATCGCCAGAATAATAGGTAAACGTAAGAGCACAGACCTTGCCCTTAAAATCTTTAATATCAGCCGTTAGTTATAGATTTTAAATGGGGATAGCTAGCAATGATAAATGTGTGATTTATTGTTAAGACCAACAAAATTCCATATACATGTCATGATCCAAAGGCTTAACAACAGAGTATGTATGCGCTCTTTGATGAAGATCACAGAGGTTGCCGAGTGAGACACTAATACAGTGAGAATATACATTATGGGTGGTTGCCTTGCCTTGCCTTTGATCTCTGTCATTGAGCTACTGCTCTTGGAATGACCCGTGATGCCAGTATATTGGTAGGTTGAGGTGTTTAGAAGTTGAGTGGACACATTATGGGTGGTAAGAGGGGCTGTGTTTAGGGCACTCAAAAGGCAAAGCACAAATGTGTGTGTGTGTGTGTGTGTGTGGGTGTGTGTGTGTGTGTGTGTGTGTGTGTGTGTGTGNTGTGTGTGTGCGTGCGTGCCCGCACGCACGCGCCTGCCTGCCCTGGGTTTGAGGTGAGAGGGATGAAGAGTCACGAGGCTGGTCCAGTCTTTCCCCTTATTCACGTCCCTACATATCATGTAGACAAGGATGCTGTTGTGTCCTTATTCGTTTAGATATACAGTTTCTACTGCCAGCTTTTCGCACAGCTCAAACTTGCAATTTTTCGTCTTTCGCCATGGCACCAGCCTCCCACTCCCCCCTTCATATTTTGTTCACTTTGTTATCCACGTGCCTGTACATCATTTAGACAAGACTCCTGTTGTGTTATATTTGTCTTCATGCCCTGTTTCAACACAAACATTTCGTGCAGCTCACACCGACAGTTTTTGTCCATCATCTTTTTCTCCTTATGCCGTAAATCCATTATGTCACTCGTGGGAGGCAACTGGTGCTAAATTTGCAGTATCCGACGGTACACACGTTCTGATCGAAGGTGCATCCACTTTGCGGCACTTCCATTTTGCGACATTCTGTATCAATATTGTACATATTTCTGTGAGATAATCATGTGTTACTTATATTTATAAATATTTCGGGATCTGAGAAACACGCTTCTTTTAGCTCTTAGTTGATGCGTGTGGCTTATTTTAGAAGACGGCTAATTAAAATTAAATAGACACAGTAATTTATGAGACGCTAACCTAAAATGTGTGTCAAGGATTCCAGGGGAACCACGCAACGCAGAAACACGCAGTTTTCATCTTAATTTGAATAAACATATGTAGATTGTAACTATGATAGTCAGTTTTAGTAATTTTTAAAACTGTATTTTATAGAAACAAAGTTTGTCAGTGCGTTCGTCTAGATTCCTGTCCAGTTTTACATACCGCCATTTCCGTAAAGTCTTTAGGTTTAACGAAAAACAACCACCATTAAACCTAAGACTGCTAAAACTCCATGCAAATGATAAAATTAGAGTTAGTGCTTAACTTTTATTTAATCTTTACACATTTTAAGTGTGTTATGGACAATACAGTGACAAGAGGACAATAAAACCATGCATCGGTTTCCGCACAAAGCCAAGCAGTTCCATTAATCGCACTTTTATTTCGTGTGCGAGGGGTTAGCCTGTGTAGTATTGTATATAGTTGAAGAGCAGTCCCTTAGTGGAACCAGGGCAAATAAATGCTACAGAGTTATCTTTTCCAAGAATAAGAGGGGGAAAAAAAACAACATGGAGACATGGACGAAAATGTATAAACAGTCGGTTACAGTGTAATAATAATAATGACGTTTCTAAGTCTTGTATTCAGGCTAATACTCGCTCACGCGACTTCACACAATCTTCCTAGCACGCCAAATCACCTCAGGACTTTCTCAACTCCTTGGCGAATGTACAATGCCGCTGCCTTTTGGAGGTGCTGATCACTAGCATTCTGAAAAATAATAATATCAAATATCTATTAAGCTTGACATAATAAGAATAACAAATAGAAATGGAATGTCCGCAAGCGAAACTTTTTTCAAACTGCTGTAAACGGACTGCAGCTCTTTTGACTGGGGGCAGGGACCGCCGCAGGCCTCTTTCTTGATATAGAACTGTGTGTATCATGTAAACAACATGCTGTTTTGTTCTTCTTTGTTTTGATCCTCCATTCCCGTAGGAGTGTTATCTGGAGCTCAAACACACGCAGTCTTTTGTCTTGTTACGGTTTTTCTATCTTATCGTTGTCATGATATGCAGCAAATATCTCCAAAATGCATCAGGGGAATAAGACTCTAGAATATGCCTGAGAACACAAGGCCCGGGTGTTCTGGTTTCTGTCGGTTTACGTATTAGCGCAAGGGTTCTCAACCTGGTGCGTGCTTACCCGTAAGGATTTCACTTCTGTTTTAGGTACCATCCCAGCTGGCATAGGCGATCAGGAACCTCGACTTCCTATCTGTCAGCGTTACTGTCCATGTCAGTGGTTCTCCAGTGTTTTGTGCCTTGTGCACACATCCAACTCACTAGGACATCCAGAGTTCTCTCTTTTCGTCTTGCTCTCCTTCGTTTTCCATCAATTAGTTTGCCGGGTGTTATCAACATGCTCGAGCATTTATCATCTCATAACATATCTTATGAGTTTTACTTATCTTCCTCTCCCGTTCATTGGTGTAAATTTTTTTTTTTTAACGCATAGGTTTGGGTCCCGCCGAGCAGATTGTACGGGGACGGAGGAGGAGCGTATCATATCAACAAAAATACGAGTTTCTTAATAGCCTTACGCAATTAAGACCATGTGGACGATTTAAAAACTCGTAACGCTGGCCTCCATATGTGGGCGAGAGCATTTGGCTGTGATAGTGCATTACGCCATGTTAATGTCTCGCTGTGTCAATCGCCAGGCGAGAGCGTTGATACTAGCCGAACCAGTCCGTCATTCGCTTCTCTCGGTTGGGCAAGGCGTGACGAGGTAAAGCGACATTCGCATAATCCAATAGATATTAGTTACAGGGAATACGTCCGGCTCTAAATGGCAAGGGTGGAGACACTGCGGAATTGTCTGATAGGACCATGAGAGACACTGACCAAGATAGTTTGAGAACTACTGGCTTAGCGGCAAGACCGCACGGAGGTCATTCATCAAACGTACAAACTGCGCCATGTTGATACAAGTCAACTCCGTATAACTGATGCGCTACGGGAACATGGAAAAAGTTGCGATTACGCGGAGGCTTCGATAAGAAAATATTGCTCAGTTACCACAACATGTCTCCGTAAAACTGTTGCTATGAAGTAAAAACATGAGACAAAGAGGATTGCCATTAATGAGAGGTCTAATTTACCACTTTGATATGACCAATGTGTATTCTTTAAGAAAATATTGCGCTTAAGTGAAAGTCTCAATTAAACTCGTTGTTAATATGCACAACGCTGTAACTTCTTTTAATGCCAGTGAGCGAGTGGTCTCTGAACCTCTCTCGCTCATAATGTCACAGGAACCTGATTAGTGCGACTCTTCTCTTGGTGAAATGTGCATTATATAATAATGTGGAGTTATTCCTCGTCTTTAATATCACAGGATATAAATTAGATCTGGATTAGCGCATGATGTCATGAGTCGTGAGTAAAATTTGTTTTTGAGTTAATGAGGTTCTAGGTGAGGTCTTACTGTTATAATAGCAACAACAACAACAACAACAACAGCAACAGCAGCAGCAGCAGCAGCAGCAGCAACAACAACAACAACAACAACAACAACAACAACAACAACAACAACAACAATGCGCATTTATATAACACGAAATCCACACTCTCGGGATTTAGATATTATGCAATTCAAAAGGAGGAGAACACACTCAACAGCACTGGGATAGTCTGCTGTTTAGAAAACGATGTAATATGGCAATCAAGATCAGTCATTCATAATTTTTTTAAAAACAAAGGTGTAAAGTTTTGTAAAGTAATCATTCAGGAACTTTTTTGTTACATAACCATTTGTTATTTCAATTGCTCCACTCATACTCAGATTGTTTCATTGTGCCTGCAACAAGATTAACGGCCTCACTCTGTCATCTCTCCTATGTTATGCGTATTATACTTTTCTATGAAGAATCTGCAGTAAAGATACTGTAATTTGTTATCTGACAGCTTGCCCATTAACGATGGGATCGCTTACCATCGTAAGAATTACATGATGCTTATGTGAAGCGTAACATGCTTTCTAGGAAAAGCATTCCATGTTATTCAAATGATCCTGAGTATATTTTATAGTGAAGATACAGACTCCAAATATATGATGAGGTTGGTGTGTATAATCAATAGCATATGGGTGGTCTGCGTTTTAGAAAGCGATTTGGCAGTCAACCCCTGTCATTGATATAATAATATTTCTAAAAGAGATATGTTTCTTAACGGGTTTGAAAGCTTTGCAATATGTCGCTTGCTTTCATTTATTCTGGGAGATCATTCCACACAGACGGCAAGGAGATAAAGACACATGTTCCAAATATTTTACGATGGGTGCGTATAATAAATAGCATTGGGATTGTCTACGTTTCAGAAAGGATTCGGCAGTCAACCTGAGTCATTCACATTTCTTAAACGTGAACTTGAACTTAATATCGAGATATTATTTTCCGAACTGGTGTGAAAGATTTGTAAAATGTTATTTGCTTTCGCTTTTTCTTGGAGTGTATTCCACAATCAAAGATATATTTTCGAACTGGTTTGAAAGATTTGTATGGTGTTGCTTGGCTTCTTTTCTTCTGGGAGAATATTCCAGAAAGGTGGCATGGAATATACACAGGCAAGTTCTCAAATTTTGTGTAAGAAAATGAAACAATAAGTGGAAGAACCAGACAACTCCAGCGACTGTCTACATACTGCGGCGATGTCCTGCTGAGACGACCGGGTTGCAAGGACAGTAATTATCAGTTTGAATCTTGCAATATCACGACCACCTGCTAATGCGACCATCCTTTTTTCATGTCCGAAATCATGAGATAAAAGGTAAGGAAAAAGGTGTACGGCGATATTCTGTTGGCTAATCAGAAGACTCGTGAGGGCTGTTGAAGGTTTTCCCCGCCGACCAAAGGGCTAACAAAGGTTTTTATTCTCGTGTACTCTGAATACAGTTTGTCTCTCTTAAGTGCCACAAGGCAGCCTCTAACCTGCGACCCAGACAACGACTCAAACATCAGGCAGAAGGGAGAAGTTTCTTCATAGCTTGTTCAGTTCAAGTGTATCTTGACGAAAAAGAAAAAAAAAGCCTGCATATAGACAGGCCAGACCTACTGCCAGCTTAATGCCACGGTGTTTTCTTACTAACTAACAGCAGTTGTGTTATACAGATTCCATTGTACCTACAAATATATAACAGTGTCCTACCTGTGACTGGTTCATTTCAGTGGGAAAGATAGGGCGGAGGGGGGAGGAGAGTGGAAGGGGCGGGTTGTCTCTACACGGAAGCTATTCACACGTGTACAGTGGTTTTGCACCATCGCTTGAAATAACAGTTGACAATCGTGGGTAGAGGACGAGGGTTTTTTTTTTTGNGGGGGGGGGGGGGGGGGGGGAGAGAAGAGGGAGAGGTAAAAGCTCTCCCCTTGGGTAATGGACCTAGACCCCTCTTAATCACTGAAATGATCCTACATTACCGATAGGAAGACACAACGCTCCATGGCCGGTGACTATTTGATATTGCCTTGCCAGATCTGATATCTTTTCATCTTAGGTCACGTTTTGAGAAGCTTATGTCATTAATCTGTTAAATCTAGCCGTCGAAAGGGTACTCCGGGCACGTATTATCAGCGAAAATATCTATTTATTAATAAAAAATGTGTTCAAAGTAGAACGGGAAATGAGATAGTTAATGTCGTTTGCAGAATTAAAAGAGTTTTGCTCCGGGAGACGGGAATTTTGCAATTTTGGAAACTCATTATAAGGACTCGAGAGATGAAGCCGTGTGTCTGGGAAACTTCATTTGTTTGTCTGTTTATCCATCCATCCATCCATCCATCCATCCATCCATCCATCCATCCATCCATCCAGTTCCCTCCAAATATCCATCCATCCAATCGTCCATCCATCCATCCATCCATCCATCCATCCATCCATCCATCCATCCATCCATCCACCCATCCATCCATCCATCAATTCTCTTTTTATTCATTCGCTCACCAAGCAGCTAATTTGCTTGCTTCTTCCTTTGTGTTTGTTCCCACATACCTGTTGATGTTCTGTACCACAGATCTAGACATTGAACGTAATGTTTTCGCTCTATATTAATCCTCTTTGCAAATCATACGAATCTAGTGTATCCCATCGTAAATCTCCATAACATCGGCGCGTCTACATGAAACTGATTTTTTTCCTTTTAGTCATTGGAAAATAATCAGGAGATACGAAAGTCACTGTGATCTTTGCAATATTAACTATACTAAACTAAATATCTCTATATCATTATAATTTCGATTATAATCGGTAAGTTTCCTGTATTTATTCGGATTTTCATATTTTGTTACCTCTGATGACGAGCAAAAGTGATAACTCTTTCATGTTACATTTACAAAACCATAAACAAGCATCTTAAAACGATCGGTTTAATCCATAAATTGAACTTTAAAGCATCATAAGTTCGGTATGTCATTTATTGCCAAGGTATTCTAAATCCCCATAGTTTATTATTAGGGCGATTTAACATAATATGCACATTATTTTGATGTTGATAATCAGATGTGCTCAAATCAGTGGAAAACTTTTATTTTCAAAGTTCGGATCTCTAACGGAGAGTTATGGCAGAGGAACAAATGCGCATATTATGGCATTAACTGGTGTTAGGATCATATTCCATGATATGATTAAGATATCTAATCTTTTCAATTCATCGAGTCGTAACATGCAACAAGATAATAATACTAGGATATGCCCTCTGCTCATGCGTACCTCCGCCATAACCGTCCCTAGATGATCGGAACTTAACGCTCTCAAATATTTATTCGGTTGTTTCGTACTTCGTAAATGGAGAGCTCCCGACGTGATGGTTTTATGTAAGTTTCGTCAGCACAGGGCTTATAAAGGGGGGCGGAAACTCTATTTACCCATTTTAATAGGACCTTGACCTTTTAAGGTGGGACAGACTACTCGCCATGTGTTGAAAAGCCACATGTTCAAATAATAATAAGCTTCAAAAAGGATTGTGGGTGAAAATCAGAGGCATCGTACCGTTTGATGTAAGGCAGCTAAACACCATGTGTTACTAGCCGGGTGTTTCGTTAACAGAGAGATTTATTTTCAAGTTCTAATGTCTTAAGAAAATCCATGGCAGACGTTAGCAATTCGCGTCCTAGTGTTACGATGATAGTGTTTCACATCTGATTATAATCCGTTAAGTTTGATATATAAGTAAAGACCAAAGCACTCATTGCTCGGCGGAGCCTCCCAATGAGTGCTTCGGTCTAAAGCACGGCTGGGATTAATCCATCAAACACAAACATTGTCGAGGATTCTCCATATCAACATTTCAAACTTTATTATGGGTTCTAGATATAAGGCTGCTGGGTTGAACTTAATTTTTTTTTTCTTTTTGTAGACCTGAACAAAATTTTAGTAGATATTTCAAGAGTTGTGTTTCTAAATAAACAACAACCAGCGGCACTAAGCTTTTTCGTCTTTCTCAAGAAGTGCCAAATTTAACGGTGAAGGAGAAAAAAAAATCTTTATTCAGGTAGATAAGTCTAGTTCTGGTCTGAATATACCTCAGGGAAAATGTGGCAGTCATCCAGATTCTATTTTAGCACTTTGGCAGAAAACGTTTTTCTAGCGTGAGGATTCATTAAAAAAGAAGAAAAGTATAGGCAAAATAAAACAAGGAGCAGCCGATTTATTTAATTGGAGAAGAATTTCAGTTTTCTTTGATAAGAACGACAATGTTTAGAGTTTTATTTGTGTGTGTACAGCTACATAATGATGATGATAACAGTATTACTACTATTACAGCAACTACTACTACTACTACTACTACTACTAATTAGGTCTGTGTGTCTAGTATCAACACCGATATCCGCTCATGCGACTTCGCATTATTATTACCTCGACAGACCAGGCCTTTCAAAGACATCCTCATCTGCATGAAGACCTACATAGTCCGCTGGAATTTACTGGCGCTGCTCATTAGCACCTTGAAATATCTTGCCTATTCTATATCTATCTGCTTAATCCTGCCTTTAGCCAGGTAACCATTTTACAGATCGATAAGCTGGCAAAAATGTATATGAAATGCTTTCTCAAAGCACTTCCAACATGAATCAAACCCACGACTTTTTCTTTTTAAATTTAGAGTCTAGCACTTTGATCATTCAGTCATTCTGCTCAGTATAAACCCGTAACATCGAGGTCACTGTCTTCCAAACAAACTTCACTATCTCCCATATCACCACCATCTGTAATATTTACAACATATTGCCATAATACCGGAACAGTGAGCAAAAACACATAAATTGAGACATTTCAGTGTTTATAGTATTAACGTAGTCTATGGGAAATGCAGGGTTTCACGAATGGATAAAACCTTTGTAACGGACTACACAAGGATATTGAATGGATTAAAGGGACTGACAAAATGAACAGAACCAAAAAAAAAAAGTCTGTATAGAGGAAAGGATAACATAAGAAACTAATATATCTAGTAATAATATGCTCACTCAAGCATGCAACACCTCGCTGTCCCAGTCAAATACACAAAACAATACTGCCGTTTTATGACAAAAGGACGAAAGCGCCATGCTACGTAGGTCAGATTGAGTTATTTATAGTTTTGGAATCCCCAGATGATGACGCACATTTCTATCTGGGTCCCATCACGATATCTCAATAAATAACGAAGTTGGGGAACTTAAAAGGACACTAAGCGCCAATGTTAATTATGAACAATTATAAAGGCGAGTCCTTAAAGTTTGAAAAACATTTTTGCGATTTTATCAAAACTTTCCCAAAGGCGCTTTCTTCCTTTTGCATTAAAACGGCAGAATAGTCATATGCAAACACACAGGCACAAAACTTTTGAGGAAGCAGGCTCAAGGAAAACACAAAGAAACTTGATTAATGAGCTGTCACTGTTTTTTAACTGTCCTGGCAAGCAGATCTGCTTATTCTTTTACAGAGTGATATACGTAGTCTCAGCTAGCGCTAATATATCGACAGTCATATCAACGTGAGTTACTAAAAGTACTTTTCTACCTTCTAAACCCCAACACTTTCCCATATCTTGGCACACAAGGTATTGTGGACTATTTTGCGACTACGCCATACTCATTCCAAATGCGCCTATTTTTGAGGTTTTGAGAAATTTAGCGCCCTCAACTTGTTGTTCAAAGTGAACAAATAAGGCAGATGTGGTTTAGCTTGTAAAATTAGGATATAATAACGAATCAAAACTCTGAAGATTAATGGAAGATCATAGTAATATAATCAAGTCAAATCATCAAAGAATAATTTTGGCAAATGTGAAATCAGCGTGACGATATCCTTTTGCATTTTAGTGATTCCTTTCCTTTCGGAGCATAAGATCACAGACCTAGTCTTACCTTGATATCACTGGGTTTTGCGATCGTGAATATGCTATTTACAGTAGACTGGTGCCAGGAGCGGTTAAACTTACAAATAGCTGTTAGTCACTCAGTCATTACGTATTTCGCAGTATAGTCTAGTTTCTTAGCACCGTGAATAACGACTCAGTAGCTCAGTGGTTAGAACACAGGGCTTGAGAATACAGAAATCATGTGTTCGATCCTCACAGCAGCCATTTTTTGTTGTTGTTTTCTAAAACAGAAAACAGAAAGAAATAATCTACCCGATCTATTTTCAGTATTTCCACAGATCTTCTCTTAGACTTCATTAAATGCAGAGGTCGATTTCCCTGTGGAAGCAGAATAAACACAAGTCTATTGTAAATAGCAGATTCTATTCCCGGTCATCTGTGTTGTCATGTCATGTAATGTAGTCAATGCATGACTTTTTTGCTTGAGTCACGTGCTGTAATTAGATGTCGCATTTGATGTGTCATAACATGGGTGGTGGCATAGCGTCTAGCAAGAAAGGGGAGAGGGAAAGGGTAGAGCGGGAGAGGCCAAAAAAATTGCCCAAAACTTGAGATGCCTTTGTTTAGTCCCTGCATTTTTACTAAGTGGGAAGCCACGCCCCTTCCTTGTATTCTGTGGTCAGTCTTCAGCAGCGGACACTTTTGGTTGGTGCTGGCCAGTTGCAGTGAGGAAGGATGCACACCTACTAGAGTTTTGTTAGAAATGTGTCGCAAAACAGGAAGAAAATTCTCGACCGCATAGCGGCAATCATTTACGGTTTCAGATTATAGGAGGAGGATGTGGCAACAATCAACAATGGTCTGTATGCCAATGAATGAGGCAACGCCATAAATTTAATAAATACTGCAATCACCACTCCCATGTCAATGCATTGTTTCCTGTCTCTTCCGCATTAGTGGCAGTAATCTTGGTGTGGCTTCCCAATAACAATAATAACAATAACAATATGTTTATTGAGCTCAGACAACTATCTGCTGTAAATGAGCAAAATAACAAGCAATTCACATTCTGCC
>JAWQUT010000045.1:2400419-2417131 GCA_033807755.1 Ellobium chinense | reverse complement strand
GGGGGGGGGGGGGGGTCGTATCAGTGCCAAGCAACAGCCTTATATTACGGCTATTCCACGGATCAGAAGCGTCCGTTAAATTCTATGAACGTGTTCGAGCTGTAGTACAACTGAGACATTCAGATCAGTGTTGATCTTTCATATTATAGTCTGTCGCATTTCAGATAGTATCTTAAATGCAGGATACAGCCGTATCAATGTCAGGCAACAGCTTAAACTAAGACTGTTACACGGAGCCGAGGCATCAGCAGAACTGAGGAAGGCAGGCTGGTTCAAAGGAACATGGGTAACTGCGTGGCAAAATGAGTGGAACTTTTAGGCCTTAGAAAAGTTGGAATTTTTTGCGTACACTGCAAGTGGGAGCTCGGCAAAATAGGGACCACCAACCTACGGTTTCAAATGTGTTAATATAACTTTGAATCAACGGCCTTGTGTCTGCGGAGGATATGGCAAGAATGAACGGTGGTTTGTATGCTAACAAATGAGGCGATGATATAACTATGGGAAGAACCAATTGCAAGTCAGCGCACTCTTTCCTAGCTCTTCTGCATCAGGCACAGCCATCTTGGCTTGCTTAGAGGCTAATTCTTCCGTAGCTTGAATTAAAGATCCGTCCTTTACATTCCTTTTATTCACAGGATTTAAACAGAGGTAGCCCTGATCGTTAGCGAATAGCCTATTGAAGACACATTTATTGTGCCGTGCTGGAAAAAGACCTACAGGCCCAGAATCCTTCTGAGGCTGTTCCATGAACCCGATCTAAGGGAGCGGCTCGGCGTTAAAAGAGCTATGGGAGGCCGGCTAGTTCGAATGGTGTGGGAGTGGAAGTTTTTTTTCAAGTATTTGGTTAATGGTTCGCTCATTCGGTAATTTTTTTGGGCACTTCTATAGCGGTTGCCCAGTTCGGGGATCTATGGCGAATGATCTTACAAACATATGATGTAAACCTCTATCAGAATCGCAGACACAGCTATTCAACGAAGTAGCAGACACCCTAAATTTTCATTACATCTGAAGGAGCTCTGGCAGACAGAGAAGTATTGGATTGGACACGGATATATTCTTAGGAACTGCTGAACGTTTAAACGAGTAAACGTTTAAAATAAAGAAGTTTGTAATGAGCAGAGGACTAAGGAAGTCCAGCAAACCGAGGGGCTCAGAAGGTCAACACTCGAAAACAGTCGCCAATACTACAAGGTTTTTGTATGCCGGGTGGAGGATGAGAAGATGTTTAGAATTCGCTAGCCACAGGCCATGCTTAAGGATGTAAACATTTTTCATGATATAACATTTCTGATGCTGAGGTTGGGTTTAATTACTGTATTCATCGAGTATAAAATGTGGGCAGGATTCATACATTTTGTGAGTCTGCCGCAGGCCATGGTGAATCACTTCGTGGGCCTGATGTGGTCCACCGACCGCAGCCTTCATTGCCTGAGCTAGGTCTTACAATTATATCCGATTCAGATCAATGGAAATCAAATCATCTGCCGTTTCCACTAAAACATGATTTTCTTGGTTGATAATAGAATAATCCGTATGCAAAATCTGTGGAATAAACGCAGCTTTAAAAAGAAAATGGCAACCTCTCTATGTTCCTGATGACTTGTGATGAAATGAAGTCGAGTGTATCTGGGAATCTGAAGTCTGTGCCAAATCATTCACTTTAATATGAAATGCCATTTTCTATACATTAGGTCAAAGTTAAGTTTTATTTTGTGTAGAAGTTTAGGCTGATTATGTTGACAGCATCCGAATTCATATACGCACCGTCGCCAAAACTTAAGAGCACAACAATCTTTTGAGGAAATAACCTTATTGGGCTACTAAAATCTTTCGATGTAATTTTGTAAGTGCAATATTTCTTGGCCACTAGTTTTATATCAACAAGTAAGGAGTAATAGTGACAAATTACCAATGGAAACAGGTAGGTATGATGGCACTTGCTTAGGTGAAAGATATTCTGTAACAAAGGTATAAATTTTATTTCATTATTCATTTATGTGCCACATCTTCGAAAATGAAAGAGGGAAATACAGCAAACCATACTATTATGAGATACCAAATGTGATTTTGATTCACCGACTGTTTAATAATGTAAATGAAATGCTCAAGTTACTACAGATTTAACAAAGTTATACAAAGTAGTAATAATCATATTTCAAATTAGATCAGTGCTTATTTATTCTTATACTGTTTCATTGCACTCTTAACAAGATTAGTTCACCCCCATGTTTCATTTTTCCTTTGTTGTGCATAATCGTTTATGAAGAATCTATGAAGAGTGTGAAATAAAGTTATTCGAGAGCTTGCTCATCACTGATGGAATCTCTTACCATCGTAAGAATTACACCAGTGCATCGGTGCTGAACCATCTTTAGTAACGTTCAAATTGCAAAGTTAAAGTATTTCTTGCAATGGTAAGAGATCCCATCGTTATGCGCAAGTTCTCAATTGTCTCCAAATAGCCTTTTCTCGGGATACGACGGTTCATGTCAGTAGAGATAAATGTATTCAAAATAACGTTAATGATGAAACATTGGTGATGGAATTTCCCCGATGACCTGATTTTTCCTGCACGATAGTTCCTGTGAACAGGTGTGTAGAGTTTACGAGATAAGGCGACAGAGGCTTGTGTTTAGAACTGCTACAGGTATCTGACCTTGCATCCAGCGCTCTATGCCACTTCAAGTGCGTTAACAACGGCAGCCTCGTTAATGGTGTGGCTTTTGACAGTTCGCTCTCCGATATGACGCTCACATTACGGCGGAATTAGTGCTGGTAGGCCAGTAACCAAATAATTGGGTATCGCGATACCCTGCCAAAATGCTCTATGTATCGAGTGTAATGACAAATATTTTATCTATTCTGAGGCTGGGTGTTAGGTAGGTATTTCGAGCTCATTCGATAGCCTGCAGTACTTTCTGTACCTCCCGATAGTGATTTACGCAAAGGCAAATAATGTAGGTCAGACAGATCGCCACTATGCACACTGAAAGAATCGATATGGTATGAAAACTCCACACCTTAAATTTTGATACCCATATCGAATATTGCTGAATATCGATAGTTTCGATAGCCATCAGGCTAATCACCCTAAGAAAACAACTAGCAGGGCATATAAAGCGCGAAAACTAACTGTCGTAAGTTTTGTCAGAAATCGGTCCTTAGCACACACCCACTCCGGTTTATGGCAGTTTTATTTAAATCGCGGTAAGAGAAGTAATTGATAAACGAAAGCGATTGCTTAAAGTCTCTGTACAGTTAATCTTGTGTTTCCCGACAAATCTTGCGATAAAGGAAACCAGATATCATCATATAGAATGCGGTTAAGCGAACTCAACGTTAAGTGAACCCTCCAAGCCTTGTGGGCACTCATTTGCAATTCAGCGTGTTACAATGATTTCACCGTTGTCTTTTATTCGTCACGGATGCACACACACACTGACATAGGTATTGTCTCTACATCAAAGGTCGTTGTGATGCTCTATGACGAAGGACGCAGTTAATCACCGTCAGTTTAAACACTGTGCCCTATCACTAAGAAACGCGAAGCCTTTTACCGACAACCGTACGGTATCCACTTCATCACAACTAACGTGTCATCATAACACTTTTGTTTAGTCAGGTAAGAGAATAGTGTACAGTGAAACTCAGGAACTCAAAATTGTTCAAGGACCGGTTGAAAAATTCAGTGTTCATGAAGTATTCAAACTTGTGAAATGTATAACTGTAAACAACAAGGAAGTGGAGTTTTACAAAGAGTAGGTTAAAAATAATTGGAGTATATCAGGTTTGATATTATCATGTTGTGTTGTATTTCATTAATAATACCACTGGATGTTATATATATGTTTTTATTGTTTGGGATTTGGTTTAAGATCCTGAGGAAGGGCTTAACTTTTATTCTTTAGAATATCAGTCACTCGCAACAAGTCTGTATCTTGGCCATTGGGCATCTCTATTGTTTTGTTGCTTGTCTGTATATTAGTATTAATTTTGCTCTCTTTGTTTTTTTTCTTTCCAATTTTGAGGTAGAGGATGAAGGTAGTTAGCGTTAAAATCTTTTGTGTATTAAGGTTAAAATGTAATTACAGAATTTGGCTTTTTTATTAAGAGTTGGAACAGCAGTGAATCAAAGTAGTACTCATTATTTGGGAAGGGGGAGGTTTAGATATATACTGTACCTTGAGAGGGCATGAATGTCATGAAAATGGCACTCATATACTAAAGACCGATCAGTTATTAGAGGTAGATTGGGATCTAAGGGGTCACCTGGGAGCAATGACCTTATGTAGGAGCCATTTTATAGTATTGTACAGTGAAACCTCGCTATACCGCCACCCGTTATACCGCCATTCCCGCATACCGCCAGCTTTTCGCCGTGGAACGGATCTGACACCTATACAAAGTCACTAAAAATCTCGTTATACCGCCATCCGCCATCCGCCAACAGTTTAACTGTTACATTCATAACTTGAGTATAGTAAATATTGCTCGTTATACCGCCAACGTAAATTTAATCCCCACTCCCCACTCCCCACCTCTACCTAAATCCAGCTAACAGACAGAACATCACTTGGCGCCACAGTCTGTGCTTGTTACTCAAACACCAATCCTACTACACACTCTTCGCTTTTTGGAANAGGGAAGGTTTAGGTATGTACCCTGAGAGGGCATGATGGTCATGAAAATGGCACTCATATACTAAAGACCGATCAGTTATTAGAGGTAGATTGGGATCTAAGGGGTCACCTGGGAGCAATGACCTTATGGTAGGAGCCATTTTATAGTATTGTATTTATTCTCGATGACCCTCTTCTCTTTAAATGCCTGGTCTACAACTGTCATTGGCGATCAGGACTCTCAAGTCATTCCTGTTCTCAAATGTCCTAATAAACTCTTTGTTACTTATTCTGATGTGTTTGTCCAGGTGCTCGAGCACACCACACTTGTATGTTTTTATTTGTCTTCCTTTGCGTCTCTTTCCTTCAATTTTTCCACAGGTAGCTAGTTTCTCTACTCCACCCTGTCTGTTGATTTGTATCTTAAACATTCCAGTTCTCTCTCTCTCTCTCTCTCTCTCTCTCTCATTTGTATCTTAAACATTCCAATTCTCTCTCTCTCTCTCTCTCTCTCTCTCTCTCTCTCTCTCTCCCTCTCCCTCTCTCTTTCTCTCTTTTTCTGAATGCTGACAGACAGTGACAAGAAAGACGGGCAATAAAGTAAACTCACCTCCCGATTTTCTTTTTAAATAAACAAATAATAGCCTTGTTTTCCGTTCTAGACCGGTCATTGAACTTGCGCATTACAAGTAGGATCTCTTATCATCGTAAGAATTACATTAGTGCATCGGTGCTGAATGCACCTTAGTGGCGTTCTACATGCAGAATCAAAGTAATTCTGACGATGGTAGGAGATCCTATCGTTCATGCACAAGCAGTCGAGGGTATCATTATCAATCAGTAGTGAATATTCAATCACACTGTAGGGGAATAGAAAAACAAGACTGTTACTTGCAGTCGATATTTTTGTTGTCCTCATCAAAAACGTTCTAAAACATCAGACTAGCTTTCATAATGTTGTATTGAAAAGAAGATGACCAAAATATTTATATTCCTTTGTAATGAAGTGCAGTTCAGTGCAATGAAGGTACAAGAGAATCCGGATAATGAGTACGCTTGTTTTTGTACGTGGAAAAATAGTTCATACGTCTTATTAAGGAATACATATATATCGTCGAGGCGTCTCTGACTAGTAAATGATAGAGTAATATTAATCGCATGCATGAAAAATTCACACAATAACAAAATATATTCATTAACAAAGAGACTCCGCTGTATTCAAATGTGTAAATGTGTGTAACATAACACTGTGTGTCATATTATAACAGTGTGTGTCATACTCTTTTGACATGTAGTTTATAACGCACGGAGATTGGCTGAAAAGTGATAGAATATACTATGACTTTAGATGACGGGAAACTCAGCTGTGAAGTAGTTGAGAGACCCATTACTGTGTGTGTGTTCTTTGTACAATTTGTGCCGAACTTAAAGGGCTAGAGGCATCTCTTTCTAAGGAGCCCAGAAACTCTGTCACGCAAGTTTGATTTATGAAAGGGACACTGTTTATTTACTGTCGGATGTCTGACATTCACTGCAGTGAGGAAAGAAGAACAAACAAACAAAAAAAAAACCGCATTGAAACGGAAGTCAGGTCACATTATAAGTTCATATAAAGATGTATAAAAAGGGGTAAGAATAAAACATGAAGGGGGTGAGTTTGTTCAGTTGGATAAAATTTAAATTGCATCCATTCTTGAAATAAAGAAGAGGAAAGGTACATGTACCTCACTAAATACAGGTATAATTCCCGTTCATATCTCCTACTAGACATTACCAAAAGCTACGTTCAACCAATAACATGGGACTTTCGCCTTTTAAAATGAGACAAATCATTAAAACGTGCCGCAAAGTCTTCGTGTTTCCTTAACAAGTAGTCGAGCGAAGACCATACTTTATTTAATCTTGTATCACTTCCGGAAATTTCAGTAGACGACTAGGGTCACTTTACCTTGGCCGATGTTAAATAAGACAAAATCAGTCAGTCGGTCAGTCACCTCCAGAACTGTGTAAGCCAATAAGATACAATGTCAAAGCCGGTCCTACGTATTTCCGGTTTAAAGCAGGACTGTACCAATAAGGTGATTCTGACGAAATGAAAGGTTCCTGTGCTCTGGCACTCATGAAACTTCATATTTATTTCCTCCCTCCCCCCTACTCTAATTCACTCTCCCCTCTTTATTTCTATAACTCTTTTAAAGTATATATATTCCTTCGTTTGAAATTTCTCCATTCGATTGACATGTTTTGTTCTTTTTAATTCTTCACCAGATCTGGTAGACGACAGTGCCGTTTTTGGATGCCTTGAGTTAACATCAGACGCCAGCTGTATTCCCTCTTGGCAGGCTGCAATGCTGCGATAAAGACATTTGAATCCAGCCATCTGGATTTATAGACAACCAAGAAAGTGATTATTCTGCTGGCTGATATCAAATTTGTATTGTGAGACTTACGTATTATTCTATCTGTCAAGAATCAAAGGAGTAATTTGCTATTTATACATTCTGGAAAGTGGAATGACAGAGAATCCTTTGTGCTCGCATGACGACCGCGTTGTCATTTTTGGGCATCGATGTATATTGAGTATTGCCCTGCTGTGATATATATGTGTCATTGTGATATTTATGTGAGACTACACATTTAAGATAACATTCATTTACGATACGTGCTCATTTGAGAGTACTGAAGAACTGATATGAGCCAGTTTAACTGCTCACTTCCACTCAAGGATTTGCTACTGCAGGTGTAATTCCGGACTTCTCTTTGGTTTTCTTGTCCACAATATGACCACTGATGAGCAGCGAACAGAATTCGAAATTCAGTCTCAATGACATTATTTCATCCCTGAACCCCTTGCCGTTTGCGCCGAGGACCCAGAGACATCTCACCTAGTATCATCATACCACCATTCAGGAGTTACAGGCAGCTTCTCTGCTTTGAGAGTTCATCCAAATCCTTTTATTCATCGGCTATAGACAGCTTTACAACCCGTACAGCTTCACTCTCTCAAAAGCCTCTGTGACTTTACAGCTTCAGTGTCCTAACCCTGCATTCAGGAGCTATTAACAACCCTACCGTCTTTACAGTTTCAGTTTCCAAACCTTGGCGCTAACAGTCACACTAGCCTAGCTCTACACCAACTGGCTATAAATTTCTTCATAGTCGCTATAGCCAAAACACCTGAGTCCAAGCCCTTTCTCTGGATTCCATACGTGTAGACAACTTCATATCCTTAACAATCTCTATAATCAGCTCTGAAACTAAAAGCTGTGACTTTTTTCATTTTGTATACCTTTCTTTCACAATCATAGGCCCAAAAGCTGCCAGAAAGCTCATGGTCAAGACAGCCCTAATATCCCAGGTCTGTTTACAACAACATGAAAGACTGCAAATTCTCAGCCATACACCTAAAGCCATGCCCATCCTCACTGTCTTGACATCCTCAGTATCCAAGCTCTGGAACTGAGAGTTGTTAACGGATATACGATCATTGGTCTCAGTATCCCAATCCTAGATCCGAGGGTTATGGAAAGCTTTACGACCACAGCAGTCTCAACGCCCCAGCATTATATCCGAAAGCTATAAATAGCTTCATCATCGTCTTATTATCCCGGCACTAGCTCCAGAGCTATATACAGCTTTACAATCATTGCAGCCTCGATGCACCAGCATGTCATCCAAAGGCTAAAAATAGCTTCGCCACCCCGGTCTTAGCTCCAAGGGCTCTAGACAGCTTTACCACATTATCGTCTCAACATTCTGTTCCTAGAACCAAGGACTATAGACAGTTTTACGACCATTGCAGCCTCAGTGTCTCAGGATTATATTCAGGGGCAATTGACAGTTTTACTATCATAATACTCTAGCCAGTGAATCCACGGATTACAGACAGCTTTACTGACATTACACCTTCAACATCTCAGCCTCAGATCCACGAGCCACTGACATCTATAGCACCATTACGGCGACAGCATCTTAGCTTGAATTCCAGGCTGCCTTGTCTCATCTGACCGACGATAAAATTGGAGACATGAACGGAAAGCATCACCTTGCCAGCGTCTTCCTTGTTATCTTAGCCCTAGGGAATTCCACAGGTAAGAAAACACGCTCATCTGCCCGAGTATTTTTTTCTTTAATGTTGGCGTCGTTTTCGTTTGAGCCAATTTTATTCACTACTTATCTCATTTTTCCCTTTTAAAAAATGCCTTCGCCGTATATATTATGGTTCCACTGCTTTCTCGTTCTCTTTCCCTTTCCCTGTTTCTTTTGTTTGCTGTTTAGCTTATATAGCACTCTGTCTTTCTATCTCTCTCTCTCTCTCTCTGTATCTGTTTTATGACATCCTTTGAATGAACTTCCACCAACTGTTGCTCTCTTTGACCCTTTCCCTATCACCCTCTTTCAACTGCTGGTATGCACGCATGCACCTTTCCACACGTACTCACGAAGAGACCTTTAGGGCACGAACACTGTGATCATACCGATCTTGCGCTCCTCCGCCTACTACAGGTCCGCCATCTCGTTTCATGTTTACGAGATTTACAGGTTCTTTCAGTGTGGCGATGAAATTGATAAATTCATGATTTCTGTACCGTTTTATTTTCACTGTGAAAGCTGGGAGCCTGCAGCCTCGTCGCATGGTTGGTAAACAAAGCTTCAGTTGCATTAACAAAGGAAGGGTTGGCGGCAGAATGACCTGTGTCTCCACCTTCGATCCCCCATCCTCTTCTGGATGCCACACAGAGTCTCAAAATAACAATATGAGTGCTAATCTTCGCCACCCCCACCCCCTTCAAGCATTGTAAAACTCAAAACAACCCATTTTGCTACGCCACCGCAAGTCTCGCGGTTTCGAAGTCACTGTAGACAGGCCATGGATTGAGCTTTGTCTTCCGGTATGGGTGTGGTTCCTGTTACTGTGGCTATTAGTAGTGGGCCATATTCAAAATCGAAACATTGACACCGATTATTGTTCCAAGTCGGACTCGATACCAGATATACTTTGACATTCGTTTTATTAGAATCATTTTGCATGTCATCATTTTGGCGTACTTTTTCAAAAAAACTTCGTCTTTCGAAAGCTTTTATCAAGCTTTACAATCTGCACAACGCCTATTTTCATCCTAGCAATAATTTTTGTGCAATACATAAAAAGCATCTCTTGCATGTCATAGATAACTCGCCCGATTCAGTCAGATTTTTGCTTCTTCTGTAAAATTTCCCGGAGTGTTTTTCCACGAAACTGGTTCTTACGGGCTTTATTCGATATTGAATTACATCTTCGATCTCTGTAGGCCTAAATATTTCTCCTGTTTGGATGCTGATATGTCTATTCGTCTCTCTGATTGTCTGTTCATTTCTCTTATTGTCTGGCATTTGTCTGAAGGTCTGTCCTCTTACTGCTGATGTATCCAGTGGTAGCTACGATATATATCTACATTTTGCAACGAATCTCACAATAGAAAATACACATCTGAATCTGAATATGAATCATAAATCATCGATACATTGACTTGAATTTTGCGAGCCAAATATTAGAGTATAGAGTATTCGATTATATGGTATCAAACCCACTCACTCAGCAGTAGCAGTGGGAACGACAGGTCTAATTTCCTCGCTCAACTCAGGTGTGAAGAGTTGACCTCAGGAGTCCAGAATGAACTGACTGATGGGAAGTTGTTGCTTTCTCTCGCCACGCCAGATTAACCCCAGAGTTCTTAGGCCAACACATGCCCTTCTCGTACATGGTTTAATCAGGTTTTGTCTTCCATAAGTTTTTTACTTCGCAGTTGATTCAGTGCTCTGATGCCTTGTAAAATAAGCAAATAACAGCTGTCACTGGTCTGTGATAATGTCGAGTAAGGAAGGGGAAAAAAAAAAGCAAGACAGTTATTTGCATTCTGTCTCACTTTTTTCTTTCTTGTCAAAAACATCCTGAAATACCGGAATATTTTTCATCATGATATATTGTAAGGGAGATAACCAACACATGCGCATGTCTTCGTAATGAAATGCAGTGCAACGCATAATTAGAGCACCGCTTTTAAGTATGCGCATGGCGCTTTGAAAAATTTTACTTATTACTACAGAATACTTACTATGGAGGTCAATCTGAATAAAGTTGCGTGAGAATAATATTGAATCTGAGCTCGTGAAAGTCATATTAGAATAAGTGTGGGTCATATTCTGCACGTCACTTGAGAGTTTGCGCATTAATAATGGGTTCGCTAACCATCAAAAGACTCACATAGTGCCTCGGTGCTGAATGCATCCTTGGTAGCGTTCAACATGCAGAGTTAGTGTAATTCTTACAGTGATAAGAGATGCCAAGGTTAATGCGTAAGTTCTCAATACTCTATTAACGTATGTGTTATGCCGCACAGGTAGCAAAAAAGAAAAAAAACGCTTTAAAATCTCCAGTTTATGAAGAAGTGCCCAAAAGATGGCATGTGGCTTATTATAGGATTAACCCCTTCGCAACGTAAGATGTACTGGTTCATCCTTATCGTTGTTACTAACTGCCCTTAGACCTCCGGTACTTCCCGGACGAAGCATTCCAATTTCGTATCCGAGATACGTGTACGACACGTCATAATAATTTCCCCTATAATGAGATATTCCAGTCCACAGACTAATGAATTCTTTGGTAATTTGGTGAAAACAGCACTTGAAAAACATGACGTATTGAAGAACTTAAGTGATAAAAGTAAATCGCAGAGTACATATCATGTGCAGAAGAGTATTTACCGACTGTACATGCTATTACTACTACAGCTACTACCAATGCTGCTACTACTCGTACTACTGCTTCTACGGTGCACGGAATAAAAATGACGAAATTTTTATTCATCACTTTGATATTCTACAGGTCTGGATACATTTTATCTATGGGATCTCCGGAGATAAATCCCAGCGATATTATAATTCATAACAGTCCATAATAACGAAAATAAACACTCTACTTTAAGATATCAGATCGAGATCTATAAGGTCACTTTAAGACAACATCGCAGATTGCCTCTAAATATCCTAAAAAAGATGGGTGGGTGAAAGCATGTTTGCTTGTTTGAGTTTGGAGATATCGCACAAGCACCGATATATTACCAGAGCTGTTAGTTTCTACATGATCTATCACATAATATGGACAGAGAGTACGTACTGGTCGAACAGCCAAAATACACTTTATGGAGTATTCTGGCTGGAATGCATTTTCAGCTGAGACGAACATTCTTCGGGTAATCTCCTCTTTCTGGTTGCCAGTTTTCTGTCTTTAAGTTTACGTACGAATTAATTCACGCATACAGACTACTTATCTTTCCAGCTGACTCAGAATCTGTGAGAAGAATTAACTTCTAGTGTACATGAAGTGGGTTATAAATAACTTCCTTTGTTAGGCTTTAGTTGCTGTTCGTCTTCCATTATTCACCAAGTTGATTTTAGGCAAAACAAAACAAATCAAAACAGAAGAAGCAGAAGGAGAACAACAACAATAACAACAACAATAATAACAAATCGCTGTCATCTTTCCTTTTTTTTTTTTTTAAATCGGTGATAATCATGTTGCTGGGCAGTGTCACATACAAGCATCTCTCCGTCTGGCTGTCCAGCCAAAATACCCACCTGGGTGTATTTTGGCTGTCCAGCCAAAGTAATCGATCCATTATATTATTTCACTTTATCATCATTTGTATTCTGTGTATCTAAGTTGTTTATAATGCTGTTGTTACTCGTAAATCTCGCAAAACACCACTCGCGAGTAAGACTACTGTTATTGGTGTTTGTAGGTTTCACAATGGGACCATCGGCAGAATGTTTGTTTGAATTGTGATTGATTTCAAAAGGTTGCGCAGATTGGGCTGCGAATTCACCCAGACTATGTGTCTCGTCAATTGTGAGTTTGAGCATTAACGATGGTATCTAAGCATCGTTAGGATTCCATCATTTCTGCATGTTGTACGCTACTGAAAGATGCATTCAGCAACAAGTTTAACAAGTTTATTTCGAATAAGCCCAGACCACAGCCGTGGCACATGAGCAAAATACAATATGCAACGGGACAGCACATGACATTTTAAGCGCTATAGCTACTAACATCACACATGTTCACAAAGCATTGTTACAGTCACGTGCATTCACAACGTTCTCATACATTTCACATTTAACAATAATATGTAACACTCACTTTTACTAATAATCATTCAGTCCTTATACACTTCTGTTCTCTTCTAAATACTTAATAGCTATATACATGTTATTGGAATGTTTGTAACGCAACTTCAATGAATTTAGCCAATTTAACTAAAACATTCGTTTTCTTACTCTCAAACAGCTCCTTTGCCTTAAACATGTTGGGTCGTACATAATATCTTCTATCCAAAAATCTGTGCCGTTGAGTCATTAACTGTATCAATGCACTAAAGTAATTCTTACGATGGTAAGAGATCCAATCTTTAATGCGCAAACTCGGAAACTCCCATCAATGTCTTTAAACTATTGGCGACGTTTATGACCGCTCCATAAGGTCACTTGGACAACATCAAACAAACATTTCAATTTGTAAACATTTCTCTCCGGCTCTATTTCACCTTCATCACTTCCCCTATCTTTTTAAAATGCTTTTGACCAAACGAACGAAGATGTGGCTGTGTCTGAGTGTGTATATATATACACTTCCTTTTTCTTTTCAAAGCATGTCTTTATCTCGCTTATTTGTTAGTGTTGTTAATGCAAACATACAATTTATCTGTTTATCTTTTTCAATAGGGTAGACGCAGGAGGCCATGGGGTCTATAACTCCTCAGCTACACCACATAGGTGTGCCACTCAGAATACCCCCCCCCCCCCNCGTGCACCAACACACACTCACACACACACACACAAAAATATATAAAAATCTTCCCAGCGATTCCCAGTTGCCTCCCGAGACTGATATTATGTTCATTGTCAGTGCCCTCCCAACAACTACTGAGCCCCCTGAAGCGCATCCTATAATGTACCCCTTGTGATACGCCTCGGATGTTATCTCAGATTCCTGGTGTGATCACTTAATGCCTCCCCACTTCCACCTAGCCTTAAGAAGATGGTCTTGTGATGATTTATACACGTTGTTGATTGTGGAATTTATTCCAGACCTGCGGTGAATTTGTACTCAGACTAATACACTGTACCTGGATAGGATATTATTTATACCAAGGACTTAGAGAAATGGCCAGGAGTGAACCTCGGTATCGGTTGACCAAGAGGGGTTTNGGGGGGGGGAAGGAATCATGTTTTGTCTTGGCAAAAGTTTTTCAGCTTACTCCCTCTTCTGCGTAAAAACGAGATGGCGGACAGAGTAACCGTGTAAGTTTGTTCCTCTCGTGCTTATACTTGACATAGAGCTTAGGGGTGGGTCCAGAGCAAAAAGCATAGAAGAAGGGTGGGCTTCCCCTTATTACTGACTCCTCCCGTGGTATCGGATACACAATATGCAGCGCTGGAGTTCTTAATATACACAATACCACCCGCCCCTCCCCTTTCAAATATTTCTAGTTGAAGGATTGTATAGAGCTTTTTATAAGCTTAGAATTATCAACAAGTAAGGAATGATATTTCTAAGTGGTATTTAATGCACTAAATAAAGAAACAAAAGTTGGGGTAAATCGGGTGGGTTCACTAGCACCCAGTGAATCCCCGCCTCCTCCCGGGATCCGCCTATGAAGTTGGGCACTTTAGCATAAGATATTGCCGTCGTCCTTATCTGTAGGCTATCTTATGTGTTTTTCTTCATCTTCTTCTGCTGCTTTCTTCGTATCAGACATCTGTCAGACCAAGAGGACAATGACCCGTACGAACGATGTTGTGTACATCAGTGGCTGCATGCATTCTCTTTACGTTAGATAATGCACTGCAGTAACAACGAAAATCTCTAAAACACGAACAGAATTAATAATAAATAATAATGATAAAGTGCATTTATATAGCGCCTCACCCCCTGGAGAGCTCGAATCGCTTTACAGCTTCATGCACATGTGCTCAACACAAATGCACATGTTCACAAACACACAAGCTTACACACACAACATTGCACGTAAACACATACACAGTCGTATTCACTCACATGTAGACACACAGCATTAGTATGTGCATGCAATCAAAGAATAGAAGTCTCAAGGTCAAGGAGAAGCATGGATTCCAGCCTCAGGTGCACTAAGTTCACTTAGAATCGTACAGCTCACGAAGTTCACAACTTCATCGTGTAGGATTCGACGCATCCTGGGCTGTTGATTGATTTTAATTAATGCTGTAGTTTGCCTAAACTGTTCCACCTGTATTTGTAAGCGTTTGGAATTTGGCTAGTTTTGCCATGTAATTTGCGCAGTTAATGACCAGTCTATCCAGTTTTGAGAATGGGAGTTGTTCTGTTATGTACTGTGGCGGAGTGAGAGAACATACTGACGTCAAACACGACGAAATGTTAAACACTCCATGGGGGCCAGATTAATCTGTGACCTTTTCCCACCCTCCCTCCCCCCGACCCCCAATCAAGGGATGTTTGTCCCACACTGTATTCCCTCCACCAGATTCGAATTGATTCTTATGACAGAGGCAGTCAAACCACCATAATAAGTATATCCTTGTACTTGGGAAAAGTATCCTTATTATTGAGGTGCACTTGCCATGAAGATGAAATTTAAAAAAAAAAAATCCATGCGGGGGCAGTTCATACTTAATAACAAAGTAAAATTATATTATTACAGCAGGGTTATTTTGGCTAAAGAGCAACACAATAAGATTTTCATATGTCACAAAGCTCAGTAGCATGCTACTTACCAATCTAAATAAAAACAGAGAGACCGTTTTATAGACTGGTTCATAGGACGTTGAGCAATTGAGCCATTCTATAATATTTGAACAACTGTTAGAATCCACTAAGCTAGAGAAAAGGTCACTGGTACAAGTGAATTTTAGTACCCAAATTTAGAATGAAAGAAAATCTGGCAGTCGAACAGGGGAGAAAACTCGGAAAAAATAGTTTTCTCGGTGCAAAAAAAAAAATCCAGCTGGAATACTCCATGAGATGTATTCTGACCGCCCGGTCAGTGTAGTCACTCCGAGATAGTTATTAATAAGATTCCTTTTTANTAATGTGTATAATTATATTACCTTGTATTATTTTGTTTTATTAAAAATAAAAAAAAAACAAAACAACAACAACAAACTGCTCTTCCCATCATATTATGCTCTCCCCCCCCCTTCCCCCAAAACACCCCAGTTTCTCCTTACCAGCGAATTACCACGCCGCTGCCATCGCCCTATCAGCACTGAACTCCTGAGATCTCATACTCACGTCCACACTTCAAAATTAAAGTAAATAAATCAAAGCCCAAACACGCTGTCGATAAGATATAACCGATTACACAGCAGTATCCCCTTCAAGCTGTCACGAGTGTTTTTTTACGGGCATGATATTTTTCTGAGTATCGATACTTTTCATACTCAGCTCGGTCGACATCGGTATCTAAACTGTTGTTCAGAAATTTCGGTGCCATGTTGATCTAGTTCTTATAGTGTCCGCAGATTTCTGGATGCTTTTGATTGTGAGCTCTTGGTGTGGGTTTGAAAACAATTTAAAGGAGCGGTGAACATTAAATGAACATGTTAGGCATGTGGAGCAGCGAGGTCGAATAGTTGCGGTGTTGGACTCAAGATCTAAAGGTCGTGGGTTCGATTACCGACCACGGTCATGTTGCAGGTGTCTTGGGAAAGCATTTCATTTACATTTTCCTCAGTTCACCCGTCTGTGAAATGGGTATCTGGCTATAGGTAGCGAAAGATTTTGTGAGAATGCTAGTGAGCAACACGTGTATATGGCAGCGGCACTGTATACTCCCTAGGGAGTTGAGAAAGTTCTAAAGTGACATGGCCTATTGGGGTAATAATAGTGTGAAGTCGACTGAGCAGACATCAGCCTGGATCCGAGATTTATAAACAGCACTATTATTATTATGTTTCAACAGTCCTTTGCCAACCTAACCTTATGTTCCCACAGCTCTTTGCTCCCAGTGTCTTATATTCTCACATAATATGAAAATCCCATTCTTCCCCCCC
>JAWQUT010000045.1:2387476-2400401 GCA_033807755.1 Ellobium chinense | reverse complement strand
AAAAATTGCTTGAGCAGTGACTGGGTCAGAGGTTGAGGCATTCTATCGTGACAGCAACAATCGCATGATTAGTTCTAATATTCAGTGAACTGGATAAGTCTGAAGTACGGTTTATCTGGACTAGAAAGTATGTATATAATATAGATCAGGGATGTCCAGTTGATGACACATGGACCAAAACATGACGGGTAAAGGTATAACACAGAGTCCATTCCTTAACCTTTTTTTTTAGGCCGAAATCTCTGTTAACCAGTCGTAGAACTGAAAAGCTGCCAACACTTCTCATTACCGGTGTTACTGATATTCCCCTGGTGCGGGCATTCACATCGTCCGCATTCACGTATATTATGACCGCATTCCGTAAATTAGGTCGTATCCATGTTTTTTTTTGCTAAGTTTTTCCCTGAATTTTAGGCAGATTCTTCGACTACACTAATAAACACTGTAGTTTCAAGCAACACATGAACGTGAAGTGATCCTCACGTATGAGAGTCAGGCTGAATGTCACGGTAAACAGTATCAAAAGAGTGTGACCATGGCTACCTATTCAAAACAACAACAACAACAACAACAACAACAATAACCCTTATTTTTTATATAGGCAGGTTGGGTTGTTTAGAGTGTTTATATATACTTTAGTTACACTTTAGCAATCATGCTGCATGAAGATCATCTACATGGATCTCAAGTGGATAGAACAAAAATTGTACACAGTAGTCGGTTTACGGGATACTGTTGAGACAATCATTGAATCGGGCCAGGCGACTACTGAAACAATGAAACATTTCACCAGATCCAGTCAAATTCACCTTTTCAAAGCTAGTGCATCAGCTCAGACTCTCCCCTAGGCATACATGGTTCAGAGGTGGGAGAAGATTAGAGATAGGACTATGGGTAGGGAGTAAGTTTAGAAGGCAGGAATATTGTTAGATAAAACAATAATCAGGAGAAAGTCCATGCGAAGAATCGGTGAAAGATGGTTAGGGCTGTGGTGGGTAAGGTTGCGTGCGAAGAACGACGCAGTTGTCTCCACTAGCACATGTAGCTTGGAGATCTAGAAAGATAGACTTGACTGATGCCTAGTCTATGCTGAAATCCAGATTTATGAAGTGGGCTGCAAAGGGCAGATAATAACTCGCTTGAGCAACCCAAATCATTAACTGCTTATCCGATTTTGTTTTAAGAAAAGGGGGGAGTCGCGTTTCTTGTTAACCAAAAACTTTCTTTCCTTTTATTTCTTCTGTCTTTGCCTGAAAGATGGCCACTTTCCATGAATCCGTCTATCTATGATTCTATTTTACCTGTTTCTTGAACATTTTTACTGCAAGTCTTCTTCCTTCTGTAATTTCTATTATTTGATATGCATGATAAACTCTTCTTTCTTGAACTATTTTTCCGCACTCAGGATTGTTCATAATGAAAGCTCATGAAATAGATGAAACTAACAGTAATATATGAGGGCATCTGCCTCTCAGTTATTCGTATATTTTTCTCTTCTTGCGGTCTATCATACATTTTGACAAATCCCGATAATGAGCCCATTTGTCTAATGAATGAATGAATGAATGAATGAATGAAAATGAATGAATGAATGAATGAATGAATGAATGAATGAATGAATGAATGAATGAATGACGTCTTTTTTCAAGGTTTGGAAAAATACGTGTCAGTAAATTGTTAAACCCAACAGTAAGAACTCTGTATCAGTCAGTAAAAGTAAATGTTTAAAACCAGATCGTTTAATCCGATTACTTCGTGAATTTTTGCGTTGACTGGGATTTTATCATGGAATCGGTGTTCCTATTAAAACCGGAAATATATGATGTATCAGCCAATAGGAATTTATGTTTCAGATTCATCAGCCAATCTTATTTTTCGATATTTATCAGTGTGAGTTTCATTCCATCATGGATGCAGTGTTGCCAAGAGGGTTACTTTCTAGCCAAACGTGGCTATTTCTTCAAGTCTCCGGCAGGAAAAGCTTAAGGGACTTTTTTTGGTTTTTTTTTTGTTTAGCTGTTTCTAACTGCCTGACAAAACAAATAAATATGTCAGTGATGAATGAATAAAACATGATATTTAATCTCCCCTGGAAATGGACTCGTCTTGGACACATCTGTTTCAAAGTTCAGTGACCGTGCGCGTTATACTTACTGCCAGTGGTGCCCCCTCACCAGATCTTCCTGGCCTCTCTGCCATAATTTATTCTGTTCTGTCATTTACTGTTCTTCATGCAGTAAAACGTTAACAGGTCATTGATGTCCTATTGCCATGAGCCTGTATTTTGTCCCTTTTCCTCTCTTTCCAGTCAGTTTTCCCTGTAATATGACTTTTCTAGCTTCAGATTCTCCCAAAGTGAACCAAAATATAAAGTATCATACCTTATTAACGTTGAGTTGTTTATTCTGGGTTGGCGCGCTGGTTNGGGGGGGGGGGGGGTGATATAATATTACGATAATATAACTACACCACAACAACAACCACAACAGCAACAATAACAATACCCGGAACACCGATACTATAATAAAGACAACAGCTACAACAACAGTCAAAAATGGAGCAAAAACAAGGTTTTATCGAAAATGAGAGGCAAATATGACAGGTAGGAGACAGGCTTTTCTGGGTTAGAGAGATCAAACGTGACAGCAGATTGGGTAATTGTGATATGGGAGCTGCACATGGTCAGAGCTAACGTGCGTGTCCGTCTAAGAGAGAAAGCGAGAGAGAGAGAGAAAGAAGAGACAGAATGAGTTTGGTTGAGTTCGGGTTTTAAGCACCAATACGGTTACAGCTATAGGGCGCCTAGAGAGAGAGAGAGAGAGAGTTACACAGCGAGTAGGGGGAGGAGTGGCCGATGGGTTGGAAGAAGAGTTCCAGAACCTGGATTAAAAACAGGACAGCGCTCATCTTTCGTCTGTCTGGGATTCCAGATGTCAAAATGAGTCTGGAAATGTCACTCATTGTCTTCATCTTTCAAAAACTGCAGCTTAATATGGCGTGTATAGCTAGATGCCTTTCACAACGGTTTATTTTTCAAAGAGCAAAGTCGCTTATTTCTGCACAAGCTAAATGCCTTTTACAGCAGTACATTGTCTCCAAAGCAAAAAGTAACTATTCTCTTCATTTTCCAACAACTGTAACTTAATATGGCATATATAGCTAGATGTCTTTGCAGCAATTTATTTTTTGAAAGCACAAAGACGCTCATTTCTTCATCTTCCAAAACTGTAGCAGTCGGAATTGATTGTCCATGTAAATATTTGTATTTTTTCCCTCTCTCTTTGCAGGGCAACTCTGTGTAAGGAAACTTTCTTGAAGAAGAGTATTTTTAAAGGTGGTTTTTTTTTAATATTATACATGCATACATACATACATACATACATACATACATACATACATACATACATACATACATACGCACGCTGAAATTGCCAACCTAGGAGTCCGCACCGGTCGAATGATCTTTAAGCCTAGATCACTCTGACTTATTTTGCATGCACTTTCATCCAAACATCACAAGCCATAACTCCAAAAATCATTAATTCCTCTTTCTACTTTTCCAATGTCAGGGAAATATGGCTGGCTGATCTGGTCGGTTACACTGACATTTTGTTGTTGATGCTTCGTGTACTTTTGGAGGCTGGATTTGATGATGCAGTCACACTTCTGTTTACATGTACATTTTCCTTAAACTGGAAGTGAACTTTGTTGGAAATGACTAATCATCAACAGTCTATTCTCTGCTAGCTCTCTCGTTTATTGGACTGTCCCTGTATAATAATATTATATCCATAGAGAACTCATACAACTGACCTAAGCTTTTGACTAGTTTTTACTCTATGAGGGTATTCTTTGTTTGCTCCAAAATATGTATAATGCAAATGTTGCATGTTTCACACAAATCACTTTTCAGACAATCGGCAAATGGGGTCGCCTTGCCCTAGTCGGCGTTAAAATTACACAACACACCAAAGACTCTTCAGACTATGCAAATGTTTGCACTTTTCCAATTCTGCAAATGACGCACCTTACAAACAATTAATAAAGTTTGCACTTGTCATTTGAAACAACATAAGCGCTGCACTTGTGGGAGAATGCAAATAATAAACATGACAACATTAACGATGGTGCATTCATATGCAGAGACTCAGCAACTTGGGATAATAAGAACCTCGAAGCTCGTGACTGAAGTTAAAAGAGAGGATCTGTAGCAAGTGTTTTGTTTGAAATCAAATTTATGAAATGAGGTATACAGTTATCGTATTCGCTGTAAATTTTGGAAATTGTAAAAGATGAACTGGGAAAGAAAAGGACTGTCTGGAGCAGCGTAGCCAAGTGGGGGATCGGTCTTGGTATCAAGATCTAAAGGTCATAGGCACGATTCCAGACCACTGTCGTGGTTGTAGGTGCCTTGAGAAAGCATTTCGTTCGCATTTGTCCATCCAGCCGCAAAATGGACACTTGGCTGTAGGTAATGCTATATATTTTCAAAATGTTGGTGATCAGCGCCTGTAAATCGGTAGTGGAAGTGGCAATGTATGCGCCCTTGAGAGGAGAGAGTTCTTAAGTGACTAGGCCTCCTAGGGTAATAGTAGGGTGAGGTAGCGTGAGTTGGTATCAGCCTGGATACGAGACTTATAAAACGCGCATGGTTATTATTATTATTATTATCTGGAGCACACTCTTATGACTGGTGTGGAAGGGAGGGNGAGGGGGGGGGGCTGGTGAAAGGGGAGGGGAATATTTTGAACAAGTATCAGATACTAAATTCATGTGAAAATTGTAACCTACAATAATATGATCGCAGCATCAGGAAAAGCCATGCAGAAAAGCCTGCTACTGCCATAACAATCCGTAAGAGCTCCGAATTTGAAAATAAAAGCTCCCTAATACTATGAGGAAGAGCGAAAGGCTGAGAAGCATCACCACAGTTTCCAACCATACTCTGTATCTCCTTTACCACCCTTCCTCTTTGAACCACATCTGTCTTCAATGATCACTTCCTACGGTATTTCATTACTATGTGAGTATCCCACTAAACTTTTAACTTCTACACCTTACTTCTTCACGGCTTAACATCTGTAACTCGTTTTGTATTATAGACTATGCGAGTTTTCTTTAACTTTCAGTGGCCCTTGAACCCAGGTTTTGCCGTCCATTAAAAAACAGAAAAAACTGCCATTAACTTGTACAGTCATCCTCTTTTTTAAATTGTCCAAGCTGAGATCTCTATTTCACTTTTGCATATCCCTGCATAGTAAAATATAACAGTATAACATATAAAAAGCGTAAAAACATAGTCTCTGTCCAAAAAATGGCCGTAGTTTTTAGTCATGTCATGGCTTTATTGACAAATTCAGGGAGGAAAAACAGAGAGAGAAAGAATGTGAAGTGACGGGATTCGAACCTGTGACCTCTGTTTTGGCCCCCATCACTTCGCCATCAGCTCGGAATTTGGTAGACATCTAAACTCAACATGCAGCTACTCTACTACAAATAATTTAATGGCTTGGATCCTACGCGAGTAATTGGGGTCTCTCGCAAAGCCGAACCTAAGACTAACAACAGTACCAGGGCTAAACACAGGGGTCACAACACATCTAACCTCCCAGCCTCCTCCTACTTCAACCAACGGCCGTTAAGATCCATTTGGTAAGCTCTACAAGGCAAACACACAAGCATACACGCACAGCCTTGAACATCAGTATGTACCAGTCCAAGACGTAGCTCAGGTTTCTTAATATAAAGTTAGTGGACTTGTTTTGGTTTGCTCAGTGTAGACAAGTGAAGGTAATCTACAGTCGTCGGTACGAAAACAGGAACCAGGTGTAGAAGCTATTGCAAGTCTTTTTCATGTATCCTAATGATGTTGATATTAATAATACCTCTGGAAGTTCGTTTTTTCCCCCCTTGCTCTAACCCCTGCTGCTCTAAAGTATGTAAAAGTGTGCGCCAAAGTAGCGGTGTTTACTTGCACAGATATGAACTTTGCGGTTCATTACGTGGAATTCAGCAAAGTGCTGAAGTATGGTGCGTTCTTAGGGTGGGCGATTGCTAGGAGATGAACGGCGAATGCTGACATCGATATTCTTCAAGAATATTTGATGTGAATGTGTTGAGGAAAACTAAAAACAGTCAAGATTATACGTTTTTAAATGGATCTGTAAATGTTAATGTCACGACACAAGAGGAAAATGACCATGTTGCCTAAAAATTATGCGAATTTATACGATCGGTTTCCATAATTAGGTCACTTGCATGTGGATGCATTGTGTTCCCATGATATCTTGACAAGCACCATCATTGCCTTCGCATAGCCTGTCAACCCCACCTCTTGCTCTCTGTTCTATCGTATCCACTACTCCATCGGTAGAAGCACATTTGAGCAATACAACTTAGCCATGAAAATAGATTTAAGCAAAATGAGATTTACGAATGAGCAAAATTGAAGAAGGGTTTCAACGAGGAGAGTCGCCGATGTGATGAGGGATATAGAAAAGAAAGAACAAGACATGACACTCTAGATAAAATACAGAAACAGGGACATTACAGACAATTTCTTGAACCAAAATTAATGGAAGGCATCATCCCACACAAATGTAAATCGCACGTTTAAATATCGACGTTGATGAAGTGTACATAGTTTTAAAACCACTTATTAAGTTGTGACTATTTCTATGAGAGTACATCCTGACCAATACTCCTCCAATTAAGTTAATGGGAAAGGGGCAATTAAAGAATACGGGAAAAACCCATTTAGAATACTCCTGGCTGAACAAAGTGATAAGAATAAAGTTTTGCTCAAATGAACGTTTCATTTTGCTCAAATTAAAATTTCGTTTTCCCCGAACTTTGCCTGTTTTGCACAATTAATCTGATATTATTCCCCCAACTAACCTCCGTTTCTAACGGTCTAAACGCCCCCTTTATCATCTACGATATCCACTTCTGAGGGATGATATTTTACATTTTTATGTTTTGCTTAGAGTCGAAGGAATAAACAAAACTATTACAAAGTGAAGCATCCTTAAAAAACAGAGAATTTTAGACGATTGCGTAAACGAAGTCTAATCAGTGCGTCAGTGTATCGATGTCGAGAAATCGACTTGCCCAGCCCAAGTGGATGCATATAGACCTTATTATAGTGATAGATTACAGTTTGTAGGCATATAATATACTGAAGGAGTTCAAAGACAAAATAACTACAGGGGAGGGCTTGCGATCTAACGTGTGTTAACCAATGTTTAACAACTTTTCGATAAGTTTTTTGGCACTGGCATCATCTTGGCTGAGCTTGAGTGCTTGTGTAACGAAACGAGACTTTGTAAACGTAAATNCCCCCCTCCCCTAACTCTAACCTCCGCTCCTGAAGGTCTAAACGCCCCTTTTATCATCTACGATATCCACTTCAGAGGGATGATATTTTACATTTTTATGTTTTGCTTAGAATCGAAGGAATAAACAAAACTATTACAAAGCGAAGCATCCTTAAAAAAAACCAGAGAATTGTAGACGGTTGCGTAAACGAAGTCTAATCATTGCGTCGGTGTATCGATGTCGAGAAATCGACTTGCCCAGCCCAAGTGGATGCATATAGACCTTATTATAGTGATAGATTACAGTTTGTAGGCGTATAATATACTGAAGGAGTTCAAAGACAAAATAACCACAGGGGAGGGCTTGCGATCTAACGTTTGTTAACCAACGTTTAACAACTTTTCGATAAGTTTTTTTGGCACTGGCATCATCTTGGCTGAGCTTGAGTGCTTGTGGAACGAAACGAGACTTTGTAAATGTAAATAAATAAATAAATAAAATATAAATAGATAAATAAATAAAATATAAATAAATAAATAAATAAATGGGTGGATGGATGGATGGATGGATGGATGGATGGATGGATGGATGGATGGATGGATGGATGGCCAAGCGGGCACACCAACGATCGAATGGACGCACCTATGTTATGATGAGAACATGGAACGATTTATTTTCTAAAATGTCTTCTCGTTAGTAGAAACTACGTTGGCTCTGAGATGTAATAAAACTTAATTTTAAAGAAAATAACTAGCCGCTCTCATTAGCTGAATTCAATCATCGGAGTGCTTTTTTTTCCCTTCAGATTTCACGCGTAAAACATTTCACACCAAATAGAAACTTTGCAAATCGTTAATTTACATTTGTTGAAGAAAAGGATCCTCTCACCAAGAAGGACTTGAATTAGGATTAGGATCACGGTTAGAAAAGAGAAAGCACCCATGAAAGCTTACCTAGATCATGTAAAATGTTTATAGGGGCTGTCTCAATGATGGCTTTTCTTCCTACCCCTAAACCCCCCCCCTCCCCCATAACCCTGAGACTCTGCCCCTAAATTTAAGAATCTGCCTCTAAACCTAAGATTCTTCCTTTAAACTTCAAACTCAGTCTCTAACCCTGATACTCTTTCTCTAAGCCTAATATTCTTCCTCTAACCCTAATACTCTTTCTCTAAGCCTAATACTCTGCCTCAAAACCTTATACCCTTCCTCTAAATCTAAAGCTCCACCTCTAAACTTAGAACTCTACTTCTAACCCTAAGACTCGATCTCTAACCCTAAGACTCTACCTCTAAACCTAAGACTCGACCTCTAAACCTATAAGATGTGAGCGTCTCAGAATATTGCCCTAAAGGCACATTTGTGTCCCAGCTACACGTGCAAGCGATTAAGTCTTATTAAGCTGGCATAATCAACCCATAAAACTACAGTATTCCTCTAATAAAAACAAATCAAAACAGCCTGATATCACAGAGACATTCTGAGTTAACGATATCAACAAAATATCTAAGCACCGATACGAAGTCATTGATGTGGCCCACGTTACTTGCTATGCAAACGCGGAGCCTATAAAATTTGCTTCCGTTTTTCTGGCCGTTTCCTCTGCGCTGTCTCTGCGCATGCATCTCATTGGCCAAAAATATCGATGACGTATGTCGGATATCTGCGGGAATGCTTTCACACTCAACCAAAATGATGAAGAACGAAAATACAGGACATGACTACTGATAGACATTCGAAACTGCCCCTTTTCGTCTCCATAACCGGTCCGGAAATGACTAAAATGTGCGCAGGCAGAACGTCGATCAGTTTTTCTCATTGGTTATAGAATGTTATTAAACGTCATTTCCGGGTGGGACGAAATTGTGACATCCCGCGAAAACCTTGTCTCGGCGCTTTGGAGAGGAGGATCAATGTTAGTCTGAAGAGAGGACCAGATCATGCACGCTTAATATAACATTGACAGTCGTTGGCTTTGAAGTTGTATCCGCATGCGGCCAGCGACCTTTTCCCGCAGGTTTAAGTGGATAGACAACCCTTCTGTTGTAGATTATAGTGTATTAGTGTGATGCACACTGCCCTTTTCTAATTCAGTGCATTTAGCATGCCAGATTGAGTACCAAATTGCTAAAGAGTGCGCTTTTTGCTTCGTTTGCATGCGGCCAATGATCTTTTGCCGCAGATTTAAGGGACTAGACTACCCTTCTGTTGTAGATTACAGTGTATTAGTGAGGTGCGCACTGCCCTTTTCAAATTCTGTACATTTAGCATGCGAAATTGAGTACCAATGTACTAAATCGTAGGCTTTTTTTTTTCTTCTGATATGGATATTGATCTTAGGAAAGGTTCATGTCAAAATACAGTTCTAACGTCACCACCAGATTTTACACATGTTTCTAAGACACATATATGCATTTAGTGACAGAGGCATTTAAATTTGTGTACTTTGATTCTCAAAATATCGCTTTGAGAGTCAGTCCTTTCCTTTTGTTCCACTTGACTTATTGTCATAGACAGAAATATTGAAAACTTCTCTGTCACTGTGTACTTTAATCCACAGATACATCTTGATGGCTCAGTGCAAGAAGTGCATTTCTCCATTTTTTCGTGGTCTTGAGATAAAGGCAAATAAAACTTTTGTCAGCATTTCAGTTACTGTCAAAATGGGAGATAACGATTTCATTAACATCAGTAACGTTTCAGCTGAGCTAGATTGGACTTACATATTTCTTTTAGCTAAAAAAAAACACAAAAAACGAACCAAATAACCTATTTCATATAGACAACCCCGATCCGACCTAAGGCTGAGATATGCACTGGAGCCGTCGATTTGTAAACGTTGGTTGTAAGGTAACCGCTGCATTTTGAGATAGTTCCCTAAGATACTATCCATAACAGACAAGTACACTGTTTAGCACTTTCGTGTGCAGTTTTGCATGCAGCATGGACTGACTTAGCCAAGGACAGTGCGCACCACAGTAACAGTAATGCACTACAATGCGAAAGGAAAGGGGCGTGCCTCCCGTTAATAATGGCGTGTTTCCCAGATATGCAGAGGCACATTTATTATTATCTATGCATGCAAAGACGAGACAGATGTCGAGCCATTACACAAACATTGAGATTTGATACTATAACGTTTTACAAACACACAGAAATGAGAAAACAAAACAAAAAATATTCGAAAGGAGGGCAGAAAAAAGAGGACAGAAAGCATGGCCCAAAAAGCATTATGTCAAAGATACTGCATGAAAATCGGAAGTTCCGATTCAACCATCATCGCTTCATCTGTAGAGTCTACAAGACATGAGCACAGCTAGGAAAAAAAGATGAGGAAACAGATGAAGAGAAGACATGGAGATAAGCAGTCTATGTAAGATATCACGGGCACGAATCCCAGGGAATGAGTCTGTAATTTATAGCGTTGAGATATTGAGTTCAGTGGCAGATTTTGATTTGAAGATCGGGGTTTATTACTTGTGATTATTCATGACAAGGAATAATGTGCGGCTTATGATAACAACAGACATAAAATTGCTGAAAGATCTATCAAGGTTCATTATATAATATTAAATGAGACTTTGAGAATGTAGTTGTTTAATTATCCGCCATGAATACAACATAAATTTTAATGTATCTTGTCGAAAATTATTTTCTTTGTGTGTGTGTGTGTGTGTGTGTGTGTGTGTGTGTGTGTGTGTGTGTGTGTGTGTGCCTTATAGACGTTGGTATTTGTATGCTAGACCTTCTGAAAATACATATGTATGCCTATTTGTGTGTGGGGATTGTCATTGTTTCGTTTAGTATGTTTTCATGTATTTTATATTGTTGCAGGCCTACTTGATCTAATATTAACTAAACAATATTAGATGCACAATTTAATCATTGCTCAGTCAAACAGGCCTTTCCAAGCTACCTATATGTAGCAAACATAAACGAATTAAGAATAATTATGACAGTTTCTCTTCATGGTATTTTATAGCGAGTTCAGCCCAACACTTCTGCTTCTAGTTTTGGGCAGTCTTCTGAAACTTTCTCGTTTGGTATGCGTGCCTGCATTTGAATGCAGATATTATGCTCTTGCCATACTGTTTCGTATAATACAAAAGGTGCGGTCTATTGTGGCTGCAAATCATCTGCCCAATGAAATGGTCATGTGTCTACTACAATATATAAGGCTGTACGTAAATCACTTCTCAAAAACATTCTCGAGGATATCCTCTGATACTCTCCCTTTTCATTTCCCTCCTAATTTCATCATTTCCCTGACCTGCTTGTTACACATATCTCTTCTATAAGGCTCGCCCTTTTTCTGCAATTCCCACCCGTAAATTTCCCGCGATGTTCTTGAGACAATAGTTATTCCAGAGTGCTACTTGTGTCCTCGTATCTGTCGGTGCAGTTTTCACAATTTTGTTAATGCATTCTCGTCTTTTGAAAATGTCTCAAACTTCATCTGTTTTGCCTCTGAACCGATCGCCTTGAAGTTCTCTTTGTCCGATTCCATTTTCTCCGACAGGTTGTCGCTTTCTGCCTGGGCAGTCATGTGGTTTCTCATGTTCTTTTGCAGTGCCTTATGGGATTCCATTTTCTGGCGCTTCATTGACGCATCTTTCTCATGGGACTACATTGAATCAGTTCACTTTGAACGCGCTTGACAAACCCTGTGAGCCAAAGCCAATTTTTAATGCGGCCGTATGAAGGCCGAAAAAAAGGTCGACTCCGTTTAATTCTAACAACTCATGAGAATGGGAAAAGAGATTAAAAGGAATAGTGGTAATCCATCGACATTTATGAATCACAATACAGTAGTCTATGATGTGAAAAAAAATGTTGTTAAGTAACTGGACGTTGCGATATATCGAACTGCGATGAGGTGGAAGCGCCTTTACCTGTCAAAAGAGATTCTCATCCTCAGGTGACCTCCATCCATCCTTGCTCCACCAGTGGCCTTTTTCCCCAACTGTCCAAAACATCCAATCGCCCGGATGTCGACCCTAAATCTAGTGCGTTTATTTCCTCTTGACCAAAATCAATTTCTTCCTCGCGTTCAGTGTGGACATGTCTTTTGGCGCGGCAACGAGGTGGAAAAGACTAATAAATCCTCCATAAAAGTTACAGCAGGGTTTTTTTTTCCTTTTTTTGGTTTTCCTTTCTTTTTCCTTCTGACCTTTGTGGTTTTGTTCCTCGGCATTTCATTTGATCGAATACAATATGGATCTTATATTATAATAGTACTGAAGTTATAAGGATCAAGCCCACTGACTCGAATTCTTATTATTTTAACCCCAGCAGACTATTTCACTGTAGAACTTTATCATCTCCTTGAAGAGTGTACAGACCCACTTTGAAGTAATTCGCAGATTGCCAGCATTCTGTCAATATCATTGACATTATTCATTGCCGTAACCAGATGCCAGTTTATATAGACGATAAGACTGACGAAAATGTGAATGAAAATCTTTCCCAAGGCATTTACTACACGAGGGTGGTCGAGACTCGAACCAAAAACCTTTAGATCTTGAGTCTAACATAACCATTCGACCACAATGCTCTACTTAAATCAGCCTGTTACTCCTGTGAAGTGGAGGGTCCATTCGTCTTGAAGA
>JAWQUT010000045.1:2368563-2383563 GCA_033807755.1 Ellobium chinense | reverse complement strand
TCTTATCTCATCTCATCTCATCTCATCTTATCTTATCTTATCTTATCTTATCTTATCTTATCTTATCTTATAATCATCCCGGATGCCACAACTTTTGTCACTTTAAGATCCCGGTCTCACTAGCCGTGATGAATTATTTTTCTTCCTTTCGCTTCCAACGGCGATTGCTCATTGCTATTGACATGGGTCTAATTGCGATTATCCCTATTAGGTCTCCCAATCTGAATTTGCTATACTGTAACAAGGCGCAGGTAAGCCATCCACACTGACAAAACAAGTCACATAGATGGGGATCTGTTGTATTGAAGTGGCACATTTTAAACAGTTTTTAAAATAAACAGAGAAGGGCTCAGTAGCAGCAGTGCCATTGTAATAGTTCATAACATGCAAAGCAGTATTAGACTACTGGCACTTTTTAAGCCACATTCTGTTTAGAGTCATAGTTTCATAAGACTAATATAGGCCAAACTTTATGTCCAAAAGTAAACTGCAATGACCATAATAATAATGTGGGAGGAGGAAGAAATGAAAAAGTAAGGTCGAAGGGAAAGACAGAGAGAAAGAAAAGAAAGGAAGGGAATTAAGAAAGTATAAATAAATAACTAAAAAAAAAAAAGAAAGAAAGAAAAAAAGAAAGAAAGACTTGAATTGCGTATTTATGAATGATATTCCTCCCTCATCGTCCACTGACTTGCATGCACGTCATTATGTCTACCATGCGTCATTAATTAAACGTTCTCTCTTCCATAGTCTTGTATCTTCCTTCTTTCCTTCACTCATAATTATACTCTCTATTTCATACATATCTTGATACTTTGCTGAAGCTAGCCGACATTTCTGGTGATAGGGTATCTAGATGATCACTTAAATCCACGGCTATAGCGTTGAGCTGTCAAAGGCGTTTCAAGGCAAAGATTTTTCTTTCTTCTAGTGCCAATAACGCAAAAAATGTTTGACGTGCTTTCGAAGCAAATGAAAACACACCCGAGGAGTTAGACGTCAGATTATAATTTCTCGTCAGAATGCGAGTACATTTCTTGGAAATGTAACTGTATTATCATTTTATGTGGAGCAAGGTGGCCGAACAGTTAAGGCGTTGGATTCAAGATCTAAAGGTCGTGGGTTCGATTCCCGACCACGATCATGTTGCAGGTGCCTTGGGAAAGCGTTTCATTCACAGTATCCTCAGTCAACCCGTCTGTAAAATGTGTTGGGTACCATTGTCAGAATGCTAGTGATCAGCGCCTGTGAATGGCAGTGGCACTGTATGCTCCCTATGGAGCTGGGAAAGTCCTAGAGTGATCAGGCCTGCTGGGGTAATAATAATGTGAAGTCGCGTGAGCGGGCATTAGCCTAGATACGAAACTTACAAATCGCATAATTCTTACCATTATTTAGTGAAAGTAACAATGCTACCCTTCAATACTTCAGTGTTTAACCAGTTGATAATGCTAGATCAAAAAGTGCCTTTACAAGGATCAGATCCAGTTACGCTGTCGTAAAACTAGGAAGCAAGGAAACTTACAGCCCAACAGTGCATTATGTAGTCATTTTATTCAGCATAGATTTAGACTTTTCCCTTACCATGACGACTGGCACACAATTTTACTGAAGCTTCCACAGTTTTTAAATGGAATAGAAATCTCCTATCTCTCTTATTCAAAGTTTGTTTTTACGTGGAATTCTTGTAAAATGAACCCTCCTGGGTGGTCTCGGTGATTTCGGCCTAAGTGGATGCGACTGATTACTGCAAAATCAGCTACATGATTATGGGCAATCAGCTAGACTACGGAGCTTTTACGGCGACGCCTCGTTATCTTCCGCTTCCCCCTTCCTCCCCTACCCACTCTCCTAGACGACTCTGTCCTTGCCCACCAGCCTTAGGCAGAACTGAGATCATATGAACGCAGGTCATGAACTTAACGTCAGTTCATGTGAACGTGATATAAACTCAATAGCTATTTTAGACGAACTGATCTTGATCTGAACTTTAGCTATTTTGGCTGTGTGATCTGAGCTTAACCTGAACTGTAGTTTTCTGACTAAATTTCAGCTAAGTTTACACCAGCCTCGAAAGTCAGAAACCTGGTGCCGAATTGTTTCTCTTCGTGTCATTACACTCTAATAATATAATTATTGACTGAAAAATGCTATAGATTATAAATATTATGGTTGATTTAAATACATGGGTTTGTTCCATATTATTTTGACTGATTTTGGCTTTGTTACATTAATGTGTATTGTAGATCTGTCGGCTGTCGCCTGGCGTTATTTTCTGCCTCGATGAACTGACCTTGATCTGAACTTATAGGAAACCAGGGTGAACTGAGCTGATCTAAAAAATACTCAGTTTTCCAAGAATTGAGCTAAATCTCAGCAGTCGGTATTTTTTCCTCAGTGAACTGATCGTGATCTGAACTGACCTTTTTAGATGAACTTGCCCAATCTTTTCGCTCACAGCCCGATGGGTATTATAACTACAGGTTATTCTTGGCCTGGTGTATCGCCCTTATCAGGAGTCAACTAATGGACTCACCACTGCATGCTCTGTCATTATCTCCGGGCCCCGCGCTAGTCAAGTTTGCAGTTCGCGAGTAGATACCTCATAATCTTTCTGAGAATACATGACATGATTTCATAAGCTATGGAATGTGTGAGCGATACGATGGTATGAGTAAACCATTTTACCATTTTCCCAACCACCAGACAAACCCTGATAATCGGATCGGTCACTAACGGTGGGCATAATTCGTAGTATGTTTTTGATATTTATGATTCCGATACGAATCCAGTTTGCAGTTCGCTGAAGTTACCGCTTGAACTTTCTTAGAATACATGACGGTATTTAACAAGGCGTGGAATGTAGGAGCAGCCCTTTCGCAAGAATAAACCACCAGTTAGTCGCTGATAATAGGGTTAGTAACACGATGGGCTGGATTCATAGTAGATAATTGGTATTTACAAATCCGATACAAATATGGGTGCAGCAACTGACCTGCTTGTTTTTTAATACTCAACATGATTTCATAAGAACTGGAATGTGCGAGCAGTCCATTCGTGTGAGTAAATTACCAGTCAGTCGCTGATAATCGGATGGGAAATTCCCATGGGCAGGATTCGTAGTATATAGTTGGTATTTGCGATTCAGGTACAAACACAGGTCACCGTAACTGACTTTTCTTTGAATACTCGACATGATTTCATAAGCCATGGAATGCAAGAGTGGTCCTTTTATATGAGTAAACCACCAGACAAACTACTGAGTATCGGATAGATAAATGACGATCTGCACAGTTCGTAGTATGGTGATGGTATTCATGAATCCGGTACGAATCGAGTCTGCAGTTCGCTGAAGAAATTATCTCTCTTTAAGTACACAGTATTGTTTCATAATCCACTGAATGTGCACATCAATTCTTCCGGTTTGAGCTAAACCAGAAAATCGCTGGAACGATGTGCAGGATTCGCAGTGCGCATTTGGTATGCACCATTCCAGTAAGAATCCAGTTTGTAGGTCGCCAAAGGTACCGACAGAAGTTATCTTTCTTCAAATACATGACCTAATTTTATAAGCCATGGAATGTGTGACCGAATTCACCCTGTGTGAGTGAACCAGACAATCGCTAATAGTCGGACCGATAACTAACGATGGGTGGGTTTCAGAGTTATTCCGAAAATTCACGATTCTGGTACGAATCCATTCGCAAGGCTGAGGGACTTGCAAGATCTTTGAAAATACCTCATGATCGCATTAACAGTGGAATGTGCAACGATTTCGTCCGGGCTAGGAAAGATCAGGACAGCCACTGATACGTCTTAACTACCTTAGCGTCTTACCTCCCCTGTGTAGTACACCTTCGAATATCGGCTCAGAATTTCAAACCTGGTTGCTGGGCGTCGATGTTAGCATAACTGAGATTAGTGACGGACAGTGTAGTGTCTTTTGTGAGTATCTCTCTGGCCGAGATAAAGAGTGACTTATGTCAAAATGACATTTATTTATGTGACGAATGTCATGTATTGTTTCAATGTAAACGGTACGATATGCAATGGAAAAGATGAATTGAAAAGTATGTGAAGACAAACACCAGAATTTAACAATGCATAATCTATTTAAGTCAGAGTGTTCCCAAACATCGCAAAACATCGTGAAGTTCATCACAGCTATATTCTCTTCATGAAACACTCTCTGTCCAGTTTAAAACAAACAACAACATTGAAATAATACAGGAGTTACAAAGCGAACAACCCAGCCCATTAGTATCATCATATAATATCTGTAATTAGTCTCTGACCTGTGGGTCTATGTAGGTTTAAATATATTATGTCTTCTGTTAGGATGATGTCTGTCTGTCTTTCTGACCGTCTGTATTTTTTTTTTTGCTCTGTTCATGTGTCTATTTATAGTAACAATATGTCCATATTTTGCACCACAGTTACAATGGAAATAAAACAGTGTGAAGAAAAAAAATGAAAAAGTTGAGATAGTTTCATTACTTTTTACTTTTAATTGTCACTAAACCTTTTCTGTAATCGGTTTTTTTTTCCTTGGGTACTTCGCCCAGAGTATTATCTCCCAACTCCTTGCCCTGTCCAAGTCTCCAAACTAGATCCCGCTTCCATGTTGGCACAACTCTATGGCATGGTTTTCACCTTTGTCGTCCAGTTTTTCGCTTGTTAATCGTTCCCACATTCTGAGGACTGTTTGCTCTGGGGGCTGTGGGTGCGGGCGGTTGTGTCTTGGAAAAGACACCTAACCTCCGATCCTGAGTTTACTCAAGTGTAAGAGTACCTGCATTATGAATAAGGCATTATTGTATCGCATTATAACACAAATTTTGTACAAGATAAATAAACGTTATATTGGTGTGTTTTTTTTGTAATAAATTCATAATTAAGGCAATAAATACAGTGCGGCACAATCATTATGAAAATTGAGAGAAGGGATTGCTCTTATTTGATTTATCTCATATCCCATCAGTATATTGTATTCCTTTTCTTCCCCCACTTTCCACATGGTACTAACTTTACACCCAGATTCTCTCCGAGTATTCTCTCTCCCCGTCCCCTCANCCTGTCCAAAAAAAATAAAATATTGGCGAGTCGTTCATTCCGTGCCGTGCCAGAACAGGCTTATCCTCATGTATTATTACACTCCATTTCCATTTAATCTCAACTCATCCGGACCATAGGAAAACTGTTATTAAAAGAAACTGTACTCAGTAACTGTTATGATACAGTATGAGTAATTTAACGTCGCCTGGAGTTAGAAGGTGGCCATGCATAGGAGAAATAGGAGAAGATGCAGCCACCCAGTGACTTTTGTTTAAAAGTATTGTAAAGCAGTCACTAAAAGGATGTTACAGACCACTTCGGCAGAAACTCTAAATGATCACATGACTTAAAACAAAACTTGGACAAAATGGAGAGGGAGGGCGGAAGTGCTGCGTTGATGCCAGGGGAAATAAATAAGAAGCCGTCGTCAAGAAGGGCTCCAAATTTAACGAACAACAGAAAGGTGAAACTTGGTCCATGAGTTCACTGACTTTTTACATGACAGTCCCATTCAAAGATTCGGAGAGCTCTTACAGTACTTACATAGTGTGAATCCATTGTCACTCTTAGTGAGTCCTTTTGTCTAGGGCGTGCAGGCTACGTGGTGAACTCAACAATCCATCTTGCACTTACGAGATTTTACAACAGTGGAACTCCAAAAATTACCAGAACGATATGCTGAAGTGGTCCATTCGGAGAAATACAGTGTTCTGTTATTTGAAAATGTTGTGATTAAAATAATTATACTCCTAAGAGGCATGTTATCAAGCGTCATCTACCGTGGAAGAAAGATGAGAAAAACAAATGATATTAAAGGAAAATGCATGTATTCAGTAAATTTCACAATATATTTTGTTTGTTGTTTTTTTTTTTTCAATTTAACCTCCCCAGGAATTAGAAAGTGGCTATGCATGGGAGAAGAATAGGATTCGGTGCGATTATCCACTGACTTTTCTGTAGAATCTGAAAAATGTTGCAATTACAGTAAAGTTTCTCCTAAGCGGCTTGTGATTAAGCGGCATCAACCCGCACAGATCTATATGAGAAATGAAAGAGAAATTGCCTTATCGTCTAGGACAGGGGAAAGCGACATACCCTCATAACGTCGCTGGGGAATCTTTTAGTCAATTCACAATAACCACTTGGGGAAAGCCTGTGGTAATCCCTGAAGCAACGCTGTAGCTTTTACAGCTTGAACGGAGATTATGAGTTCCCCTTACTGCATGCTCAGATAAAAGCCAGTAAGAGTATCTCACACAAATTTGGGGGATCATGAGAAGTCTACGGTTATTATAGTTGGTTTTTTTTTTAATGCTATGACTTTTGCCATTTTATTCTTAGTTCATTTATTTTCTACATCTGAAAATTTGTTGACTTCTAATGGTTTTCCTCATTTACTTCTTTATGTCGAGGTTGGATTAATGTTTTATAGATATTAAAAAGTATAATTCTTTATTAAGGATTAAGTAATTGAAGAGGACGAAGAGGAGAAGTGAAGGGGGCTGGAGGCGGGAGGCGGCGAGGAAAGTTCTTTGTAAATTTGTTATAATGCACATAATTTCATGGGAATTGTTGTTCATTTCTGCAGACATGATCTTTGGTTTCCTGGGCTTTCAAACACTTTTACTTCATTTAACAGTGTATAAACTGTCCCTGCAATTTTTGAGAGGCTTAATTTTACCAGAAGTTGACATACTGGGTATTTTCAGAGGAATGAAGACTATAAATACCCATTAGATATCGGTAACTTAATTTCCCCATTTTTTATTTTGCTTACTTTTTTTTGTTCTTTTGCTGTCGTGTTTAGCAAGAGTTGTCTAGCAGGGGTATAGCCATGGGCTCAACTCTCTTTGTATGATTATTGCTCCTTGTTGCGTGGTCTCTGGTGCCAGAGCGCTTTAGGCAAAGAACTGGCATCCATCACCATACATTTTGTAGCTCGCACGCACTGCGTAGGTTTGTCCTGTTTTGGAAACAAAACTCGCCCGCCCGCGCGCGCGCGCGCACACACACACACACACACACACACACACACACACACAAGTAAGACGGATAGAAGTGGATTTTGTCCTAAATCCGTGCCAAGATTGCAAACTTTGCAGTTTTGTCGTCAGATTTCTCAGAATTGGGTTGATTAGAAGCTGGCAAAAACATCACGAAAAATCATTTAATGTTTTGCTCTTTGTTTTTTGCCGGTTACCATTTTGTTTGTATATTCTACCCAAGAGTCTGAACACAATAAATACTCTTAGATAATGGAAATGACGGTTAAGTCACCATTATATATTCAAATGTTTCAAAGATTTCAAATAGTGCAAAAGACCATGTGGCAGCGGCCTAGCGGGACTGACAGTGATTCGCTGATTTTGGCTCTCTTTTTTTGGTCATGGTTTTTGCAATGCAATTAGCTTAGTCCAGCCTCCGCACATGTAGCAAGTAAAGGGACACGAACTCCTACTGTGTTTGGCTTTTAAGGTTTTTGTGTGGGTTTGGATTTTTCTCTAATTTTTCATCTGGAAACTCTGATCATATCCGCCTCTGGTGAATAGGTGCAATTTCCATTCACAGTAATCACAGACTTAGACACAAAATTCCTCTACGGCCGGTTATAATATACAGACTATTGCTCATTATGAGAACATGACCGCTATGATTAGAATAGAGGAGTTTTTAAAGCGTGCAGATTTTGTTCGCCTGTCACAAGGAGATCATTTAAAGGTTAATAGACAATCTAATAAATAAGTGCAAAATCTGTGGAGGACTGGTTATATGACTGGCTCGATTTGTCTGTATGTATGTTTATTTGCCAGCCATACAGATCTACATCGTTTCGCGTAATGCTTTCAAATCTGGTAGAGATATCCATAAAAATGCAGGAAGAAACCATAAAAAATATATCATTTGCCTTAAGGGCCCTTTATATGCCTTGTGTTCAAGAAGCTTGCTGGGGTAAGTGCGCTGCGGTACGATAGTGTGCACGCTGGCAAAGTGGTGTCAAGCTGCTAAATACAGATGTGTTGTGTTGTGGTGTGGTGTGGTGTATCGCTTGTTTTGCAGCCGATTATACTGAAAATATGCCCAAAAGATTTAAAGCTACCGAATTAAACAGGATTATCAAATAATTGGAGGAAAGTTATGGGGCTTTAAGGCGCTGATCCAAATTACTAGGAAGGGGGCAGGGGGCTAAAAAATATGTACATTGTGCGTTTGATCCCCCCTACTTCCTGGCCAGCGCCGAGCCGGTAAATAAAATCAGATCTTAGAAAGACATCTTCATGGAGATGCTCAAAATATCTGAATGCCATCAGCGGAGAAATTTGATTGGCCATTGCATAACTTAAACACGATGATATTCATGGGCTGACAAAAATATCTAACTTGAGGTTTGTCTAGACAAGAGGAAAACAATTTTTGTGAGGTAATCTAAATCACAATGCCACTTATCTACAAATCTGAAATAGGCAGCGATTTGAAACTACGGCTTTTACAAAATGGCTGACACTGCATAGGTCTCCTACTTCCGAAATTCAGGCTTCATTATAAAACGCCAGCGTATACGTAGTTACCGAGAAGGTTACTGACCCGTCTAGTTTCATGCTGAACAGCGGTCTTGGATTTCTTGATGAAACCGGGATAATTAGGCCTGACAGCCCGACAGATCTTTTATGGTTGAAATTAAGACTTCAAAAGGTCCAGCCTATTTTCTACCCCAAATAGGTCACCTGTTAACAATGTGGGACCTAACATGAGTCGACCACCTGAATACTTGGGTCAATCAGTAGGCTAGCATCCTGTTCGTAAAATTTTTATCACTAAAAGAAGTTGTGATTACTCAGTGATTTTTATAGAGAAAGATGTTATTTTGTTATGTCGAAAATTTTACGATTTAGCGGAAGTTGTGATTATCTGTACTGCGATTTACCGGAGTCGACGGTAGTAGACCAGGAAGGGGGAAGNGGGGGGGACATTCAATTGCTGTATGGCCCCTGAAACTGCAACTTGACAAATTCAATTGTACTTGTGTAACAATTCATTCTTCAAGCGCCCTCGCTATTGTTTGTCTATTTGTCTACACACGATAGAAACAATAATGAGGTTGCCAGTGCACGGACGCAGCAACCCTGAAACCAGATTGCGTCTGTCGCTGGCCAAATAACTATTCCTGTTTGGCTTCTTCTCTGTAAATGTTTGGTTTCTCAACGCTAGCTAGAAATACAAGCACCATTGTCGCAAGTGGGTGTTGTCTCATTAGGCATAATAGGAGAAATTTAATTTTCAAGAGCTCATGGCACTTGTATATGGACACCGAGGACCTTTTCTTTCTCTGTTAGCTTGCGAGTGTGTTTGTTTGGTGATTCATCAACAGGATTCTTCCTCCCTCTCTCCCCCCATCCCCGTCTCTTTCCCCCGTCCCCTCTAAAATGTGTTTCAGTTTGAACAAACGTTGATAGCAGGGTCGAGCGTAATGTGAAACAGAAATCAGACATTTTGATTTGGATGTGGATGTTAGATCACAACACCACAGAATTAACAAAAATAAGTTTTTAAAAAAAAGAATACACAAAGGATCCAGCCATTCTATTTCCGAATGTTTCGAAACGTCATAAGTGTTTGCAAACGTTAACAGAGAACTGTGTTTTTTATTCAAGGAAGGCCCAGTGTCTGGTTATGACATCATGTTTAACAACATTCCGCTTCTAATTTCTTTGCTAACAAACAACTTCCCATTCATCAGTGCAAACCTCTGCTATGTTACACGGCAGCCATTATTTTATAGACAGAATGGTAAACAATGCGGTTGACATGGATGCATTTGGAGGGAGGAGGGGGTTTGGGTCAATTTGTGTGAAACCACGCTCTTCTGATAATTTCTTCTTTGTTCTGTGAGTATGCATATTCAACACTGTGTAACCTTGAATATAAAGTATCTAGGGATACAGCCGGTTCTGTTCAGTCGCCATCCGGATAAATCACATCTTACGTTTAGTCGCAAACGAAAGTTCTGCTTTAAAGACACTGGACTATTGCAAATCCATTTAATCACTAGTTGTTTTTTTTTTCGTACTCCCGATAGTTCCGATTAAGTGAAATCAGCTGCATTGTGTGTGATCGACACTGTATGCAGTTGTACTGGGTGAGTGTAGTACAGTGAATGAATGAATGAATGAATGAATGAATGAATGAATGAATGAATGAATGACCTATAAAAGATTATATATATATATATTCGAATGAATGAATGAATGAATGAATGAATGAATGAATGAATGAATGAATGAATGAATGAATGAATGAATGAATGTACTTCAATAGCGAAGACGACCATGACTTCATATTATATCGCTGGCAACAGTTCTTTGCCTGTGGAGATGGATGCCAAAGCCGATATCCTGTTTTAAAATGTCAGCTGCAATGAGGCTTGGGAAATGCTGGAGATCGCCCAGACAGGGAGGTGGCAAATTATGAATGATTCTGCTTTCGAAGATTCTGTTAATATTCACTGTGCTGATATCATTTACGTCAGGATCGCAACTAGCACACCCCTCCCCTCTCCCCCTCTCCCGCCAACCCCCACAATGCAAGGGGTTCCCAGGGCAAAGTGTTCCAAAGAATGGAGGAGATAAAAACGAGACAAAGAGAAAAGAAGACAATTATAGAGCAGTGGTGTGTGTGTGTGTGTGTGTGTGTGTGTGCGCGCGCGCGCGCGCGGGAGAGGGGGGGNGGAAAGGGGGGGGGGCTCCTAAGGGATGGTTTTCCAAGCGAGAGAGGGCGGTGAGGGACGAGATGGGTACGGTCCTGTGTACTTTTAATAAAAGACTCTGAAACATTGCTCGCCCACTTACATTTATCCACGGGTATCTCTCAGTGTGTATGTATATGCGTGTTTGTGTGTGTGTGTGAGAGAGAGAGAAGGAAAGCAAAGGGAGAGAGAGAAAGAAAAAGAAAGCAGAGAGAGAAAGAGAAAAATACGAGAGAGAGAAAAAGAGAAGAGTAAGAGAGGCAGAGAGATGAGAAAAAGAAGGAAATAACATAATTATAGATTCGTCCATGTGTGTGTATGTATGTCTGTATATATATATATATACAGTCAACTCCACTTAATCACCCATCCTCGGGATCACGGAAAAAGTGGTCGATTAAGCGGAGTGGCGATTAAGCGGAGGAAGTAATTTCGGCCATATTTTTGGTAAGGAGATTACATTTTTTTGATGTCGTGGTTTGATATCGTGCATTGACACCTTCTTGTCGCCAGACTCAGGACAAACTCGAGTTTGACGGTGTTGTAGCGCACAAAATGTTTGATCTCCGCGGTCTCTCTCATTGGGCACCTCGCAGTAGCCCAGAAGACAATAAGGAGTAGGATGGCACGGTCTGGATAGACCGTTCATCCACATGGCACGTTCTCTGATCTAGCCGAAATCCACCAGACAGGCGCAATCAAGGCGTGGGGGGNATACACACCCCATATAACAGCAAGGAGTTTGTGTCGGTGATAGAGTCAAATTGGAGTGGCCTCTTTTTGTAAAGCTCTCGCCTCTGTGGCAATTGCCAGAGAGAATTATATTACAACATTCGAGCTCAGCGCATAACCTTGCCAGGAGTTTAAGCATATTTAGTAGATAAAATATTCTCCCATAATTTATTTGGCACAAACGTAAACGGGGTGATTCCTTTGATATTATTTCCAGTCTGTTCTTTGAATATGAGAAGGCGCCTTTCCTGGGGTATATGAGTTAGACATAAATTTAACACGTGGCATAGAATCTACTTGTAAATGAGCATTTTAATTTCAGACCTCACAGGTTGTGCACACCTGATGCACACTCTTACAAGATAACGTTTACATCATATCGAGGGTAACGGTATTCTGGAGGGTTTTTTGTTGTTTTTTTTTTAAATTGAAAGACCGTTATATCCACATAAAAAATTTTTAAAAAAAGAAAAAGACGTGGTTCTTAATTTAAAATTCCAGTCTTGTATCGTAAAATTGCCATGTTTCAGAAGAAGGAAATAAAAAAACTAGTTATCTTTTGTGCATTTTTCGTTGTAAGACTGTGGTTTAGGGTGAAGTAAATTTTTTAAAAAAACACCCATAAACAACAACAACAACAACAACAACAACAACAACAACAAACAAACAACAACAACAACAACAACAATAATAACAACAACAACAACAGTAAACCACGGAGCACTGCATTAGCGTCATTTGTCATGTCCAAAAAAAACTGAACAATTTGATAGCTATGTTATTCAAAATGTTTAGCTCGTTACCAGTGTTTTCAGTTTGGACTATCGTATTGGATGACATGTATTTTTTTTTTTTTTTGGTTGTTGTTGTCATTCAAACCTTTTTGGGATACGTTCGTTCCCAGAGGATGATAATACATGTCCTTGATGTTAATGATCTGAGGACCCTTAATCAAGAGACTCAGATCATTGGACCTTCTGCGTCTGTTTCTTTGTTGTTAAAGACGCGCATGGAAAAGGGTGGTGGGGAGCTACAACCATATAAAACCAATTTATTCCATATAATTAATCCTATTCCTATCAACTCTGGACGCACACAGGAAGGCGCCCGAAGATAAAGGATGTTCTGACAATTGACAGTATGCACATTAACGACGGTATCTCTTACCATCATACGAATTACATTAACTCAGCATGTTAAATGCTACCGAATGTACATTCAACGCCGATATACTAATGCACAAGCTCTGAATTTTTCAGTAGTTCGCCCAACAAAATGGTTCGTGTTGATCTACTAGTGTAACCTCCTAATCCTACAAAATTAGGTAGGAAAGATGCAATGGGATAGAATGTTTTCATTTCAGCATTATTAAGTAATTCTTAAAATGGTAAGAGATCCCGTCGTTATTGCACAAGTTCTCATTTTACATGGAGTCTTAGTCTGACACTTGTCATCGAAACCCGGCTTCAAATTCGTAACAAATCAATACAGATGTGAATGAGCACCTGGCATTCGAGCCAGGGAGGACTAGAGCGCAGCACCGCAGCGACCAACAGTGGCAGTGTTTAGATTTGGTTGGTGATAATCTGGTAGTATTATGTATTATCATAACTTTGCTCACTCAAACCTCAAGTTTCACTAATATTACTTTTACAGATACATTATCTGCTGTAAAAGTAATAGTGAAAATGAAAATACGACTTTTATTTACGCTGTAAGGAAACTGATTTACGACGTCCTAGTATGTTATACATCTCATTCATAATACAAACACTTTGTTCAATACACATCATACATGTAAAATACATAATTTTACAAATAAAATACATAACAAAATCATTGCTAGTCGCCCGCTATCGTAAATGGATGTGTTATCACGAACGAAATGTGTAACATTATGTAGCATTGTAAAACATATTTCCATAAAGGTTGATTTCATCTTAAAACGTTTACATGAATCTATATAAAATGTGTAAATTCGCAATTATGCAGTACAATTTTATACTTAAACACACCCGAAAAATATGTTCCTTGATCCTCTACAGCATGCAGTTAGAAGATACAGCGTTGTTGCTGCCTGCCCCCCCCCCCCCCCNGGCAGTGTGGCTTTCGATTACCCTAGGAGATAAGTGATAGTTGTATACTGTGGATAAAACTGCATTCTCATGGGCGTTCTGGGTCCTAAAGCAGAGATGAGAGCATGTATGGCTGACAAGATGATGGTGAGATATATATAAACATAAATATTTCTTATTCTCAAGCAGGGCGCTCCACGTTGTTGGCTATTCCTATGAAATACTTCAAAAGAAATATTATCTGACATCTCCATGTAAATTTCTTCACCCACAGGGATTCAGGCTTTGTCGCCCTCATAAAGTTGTCTATAATGCATATTATGGCATTTCCAAGACTTGCTTTAATAATAAACTTGGTATTATTAAAGCTAAAACAGTTTGCAGCTTTCTAATTTTCAGATAATAATATTATATTACTTTATTAATTTTCTCTTTTTTTTTACCAAACCCACAAAGTTGCACTTTGATCAACAAGATATTGACGTTTAAATATGGCAAAGGTCATCTTGTCACACAGAATAACTCAACCCAGTGTTTTCCTGAGGCTAACTTTATAATTGTGCATGAAAGTTCATAGTCTTAACGGTTTTTGAAGTTTATTTCAGAATATAGACTACAGTATCAAAATACAATTCTAAATCTATATTACTAGAATCGAGTATAGAAGATATTTTCTACTGCATGTAGAAGTCCACGCATACTCAGCAAAAATGTTCGAGTCCTACCACAATGTAAAAGTCTGCAAACGTAACAGCTGTAATATATTAAAAAATTACAGAAAAATGAAATTATTTAAGAGAACACTGGGGGAAAATGCGGCAGGCGCTTTACATGAAGTGTAAGAAACACAAAATACTTATTTTCAACTAATAGCCATCAATTTGGGGAGTAAAATCACATAATAACCCAGCGTCCAGTTCTTTTAAAAAATGCTGATTAATATGATGTTGGCAACACGTGTTCCGAAAGTTTTAACTCCATCTAGAAATAATGAGAAAATCTCACAGCAAAAAATGAACAATAGAAGATGACGTCATATGGATCATAATTATAGAAAACAAGTTTCTTTATTAAATCTACTAAAAGAACGTAACATTTCAGCCAGAGAGCTTTGGCCGTTTTAAGAAAGGCGTAGCCTGAAGCTACAATGCTTTTGTGATTTTGAAGAGCTATCCACTTCGCCAGATGGAACACACATCAAATGTTATAATTTATTAGGTAGCTGTTGCATTAACTTAGTTTCAGAGAAATTAAAACAGTGACTTAATTTGACAAGCCGTCTGAATATACGAAAATTTAGTGCAGCAAGGTGAGCAGTATGGATAAAAATAATATATTGCTCACTTCAAAGCAGGGAAGCACATAGACACCTGGTGGTTCTCACTTCGCAAGTGAAAT
>JAWQUT010000045.1:2344316-2360456 GCA_033807755.1 Ellobium chinense | reverse complement strand
GAAATAAATCGAGCCTAGCCTTTCGGAACTTGAAACAGCAGATCGAAATAAATCGAGTCTAGCCTTTCTGAACTTGAAACTTCTATTCTGAGACATCATGCTTCGTGTTCCTGAAAGTGGCATCATGACATACAGGACATTCTCATAAATATCTGCTGATTCGCACTTCATTCTAGAGGCGACCTAGGAGGGCGCCTGTTCTTGTTCCAGTTATTGTTCATTGCGATGGGCTGTTACCTGAAATTTCAAGTATCGCGATAATTAGTTTTCAAGCGCCAAGTATTAAAAGCATCTATTTTACTTCGGTTAACATACTTAGTGCTGGATAGGCATTTCGGTACTTCCATTACTTCATATTTTCGATACTTCCCATACTTTGTTATGTTCTATATATTTTTTGATGCGAAGAGGCTTTGAAGTGGATAGACAGATAGACTAGTGGTCCCTGGACTGAGGATTGGGAGAGGATCGAATTACATTTCAATTCTTTATATTGATATCATTCGATAGCCTTTCGACGCCGTGGATTAATAATGTCAAAATGCCATAAATGACTCAAAGGATTTATAACAGTATTATTTTTGGGCTACGGTTTGATACCGCTAAACTTTGCACTAATGAGACCGGTAGATAGTTTTGGAAAATCGGAATAGGATCGGAAAGCTAGATAGTAGAATCAAACTTATTTTCGAACCTGTCGATATCTTTTGATATCGTCAGACTTTGCAGTTTGGAGACCTGTGTACTGAGGATCGAAATTAATTTTGAAGAGTTTCGTCACAAAACGCTTTATTTGCACAATGTGTTAAACTGAGTAAAACATGATTCTTTATATCAACAGACGTATTTATTAAAAACTCCAGTTAATTGTATATTCCAAAAGCATATTATTAACACAGTTCACAAGCAAAATAAGAGACTTCAGAAATTATTTCTTGACATTGAAAGTAGGCTCTGAATAATTGAATTTTTCACAAAATGCTTTATATGCAGGAAATTCTTTTTTCACAAAACGCCATATATATTTTATCTCATATTTTGATGATTAACTCTTGCATTCTGCTCTGCTAGAATACAATTATGATTTTTTAAAACAATAATGATAAAGATAGTGGGTGTAGTAAAGCGTACATATATGATGTAAGGAGGAGACAGCGATGATGAGGATGATGGTGAGGATGATGATGATAAGGCGGAGGAAAGGATGTCAATGACAAGCGCTATAATAATAATGACAATGTCTAAGTTGTAGCAATGAATACATATACATGGTGAAGATACTGAGTTCACAGCTGTGAAAAAAATAAAAAGATAATGGGAATATTGCTCCTGCTGATGAAAGTAATGTGATCTAAACTAAGAACAATAGCTGACGAGCAAAATCTGAAAATAGAACCAGTGTATTGTTAATAGTCCATCAAAAACAGGAAATGTCATTAATTAGTAATCTTCATCATCACTATCCTCTGCATGGGTAACTGCAGGGTCAGGAACTGTTATTTCTACGATCTGTGAGTAATAAGCCACAACCTCCTCTGTGGCACTAATTTCTGCAAGACGTTTCATAACGTCTGTCCTCTTTGCAGGCTTTACTGCAGATACTGGAGGTAGAGCTGAAAGCTTGAAGTGCTCCCATCTCTTGCTCTTTTTGAGAACAGTGTAGACAGTAGAGTCACCTGAATGATTGTTATTCACTCCAAGCCTATTGCTGCTTATTTCTATAATTCGAGCTTCGCTGAGCTTGAAGGGGCGGACTCTCTTGATAAAAGCTGCGGTCTCAGTTTTGAAGTCAAAACTGTGCCAGTCCTGCTGATATTTGTGAACCTGTCCATGCCTTGCTATTATGGGGAGATAGTCTTCTGGGAGCAGAATTGTATTGTGAGCCCTGATGTCTTGCTCAATTCTTCCAAAGACTCTATCTGCGGGCAGGAAACTATGTCCTCGAACAGGAAATGTAAATCTTATTTTCAGGTGTGGACGGTGTTGTTGTCGCCAGGCCATTAACATTGAAAGCATGTTCATGTTTTTGTTCTGCCCAAAGCAGGAGTCCGAAAATAAACGAAGTTCTGATTTGCCGATCAGATGGTCAGGGGCGATCCTGGTCAGGAAGCGATGAACTGCTGATGATATCATATTAAAGTCCTTCCTGCTTTCATTCTCCTGCCAGGTAAATAAGTGTACATCCTGCAGGGGCTGTGTACCATCTGCTCGGTGGATAACGATGCTGAAGATGTACATCTAGAGCTGCCTGCTGTAATAAGCTTGCCCTACTGGGCAGCACCAGGTTTTCCATTACATCGAAGCAAATTGTGAGGGAATCTCCAACAGCATTCAGAGCGTTGCGTTGTAAAACATTCATAGCTGCTGAAGGTTTATTTTCGAAGGATGGCACACGATTTACAAAATTGTAAACGATAGATACCAAGAAAGTCACCGCAAAACAACCATGGAGGTGTGTCCGAATGTTGATGTTTTCTGCGTCTCTGATTGGTCGAGGGCATATAACGCATTTTGTGAAAAAGCATTGACGTCGTTTAGCGCATTTTGTGGAAAAATCTTAACTTCGGCTGCTAGAATGACAAGCTTATAACGCGTTTTGTGACAAACTGACTTTGCCCCGATCTGAAACTGACGCTCAACAAACTATCAAGAGAGTTAACTCATTTTTTATGATTTTAGCGTATAACGCGTTTTGTGATGAAACTCTTCATATACACAAGATAAAAGTGTGAATACATGCTTTTATTCAACCGTCATTCGCTTTACCAATACTTCTGTCTTGATGTATGTCTGCAGACTATGTGATAATGTTTAGCTGAAAATAAGTCATGTATGACCATGCTGATTTGCTTAAAGCCAGGAACCTGCTGACATGTTGCAATCTTGAATGCCCTTTTAGGTTGCAGGAGCCTAATTGGTCAAAAAAACTGGACTATCCGAGTNGTGGCGTTTATGAAACTAACTCGATATTCCTAAATATCTAAAGTATTGATACTGAGACACGATACTGTCTATCCTAATCGTTAACTGTAGGCATGTCTTAGTGTTTTCAGCAAAGACACAGTCCCTGGATGCTAGGGAGAAATAAAATATCTTTAAGTAGGAACTGCAACACATCAGGGAAGGAATAGCCAGCTTGTGTGTTTCATATTTTTGAATCAGACTTAACGATAAAATAATGAAACCAGACAACTTCATCATGCGTGGCTGGCACCATACATCCGAAGAATTCAGCCATTCAATGTCTGCCCTTCCTTTCCATTCACCATTTAATTCTAGATAATCTTTCCGAAGTGGCATTCGGCCATTCGTTGAGCCAGACTTTTTTCCCCCCATTTTTATAGACAAGACAATTTGCATTTTTTAGCCATTGACATTTTTTTTCTTTCCTGAACACCAGCCGATGATTGTAGACCTTGTCTCTATTTATCAGGGCGCATATTGCTGTCCTTCACCCTTTTTATACCTCCCGATGCACTTTTCATTCCGTTCCGGACGTTTGGCCTCATTATTACACGGTTGTTAGGGCGCAACCTCCATTATGTCATCTTCATCCGGGGTCAGGGATCTTGAGGTGGGTCGATACGTAGAGTTCTAGGTATCGCGATACTCAGCCTTCAAACTCTAAAGCATTGAGAGTATCGAATATATCTTGATTTTGCTAGTCAGTATCGATTAGGCAGTGCGATCGCGTTTCGATACTTTTTAGGAGGAAAAATCTAGGAAAATGCTGATTCCATGGCTAATGAATGTATGTCTACATAAACTCTCCATAGAGACAACTCTTTCGATATCTTCGATACTTTTTCATACGGTACCTTTATAAATTAAGACCACACAAACTGTCGCCCGTTACATCGAAAATATCCAAATGGCATCGAAACTCCAGAGCTCTAAGTTTCAAAAACGACATCAAAATTGCTGATTATTGAAACCACTGATACTCAGAAACGATATTAACCGCTCCTACAGGGAGAAATTCATTTCATGCTAATGTATCCACCCCCGTCATTGCCTTTGACACCTGCATGTCTCGGCCAGTGTTAATGTGTATGATACTGCCCACAGGAGAGTGAGAGAGAAGATTGATTCGACCACAGCCATGCATGCACTTTAACATTTTACACAACATGTCTTGGGAATTTGCCACACTCCGCTTGTGTCACATATTCGGCTCAACGATTTACGTATCTCCTATTCGCTAGAGCCTGTATTTTATTTCTAAAGCTTGATATTGCTATTTTTAATGGTCTTCATTTTTCAACAGCAATTTGGCCAACATCTGTCTTCTCTTAGAAGCTTCACTCAGAAATGTCGAAAGGCTCAACGATTCACGTAGAACATATCCTGCCCGCTGTAGCCTGTACTTTATTTCTCAATCTTGATGTTGCTATTTTTAATGGTTCTCATTTTTCAACGACGATATCACTTACATCTTTCTTTTCTTAGCTTAGCACTTTCATTCCTTGGAATAAAAGCTATACGTATTGCAAGTCTGTGTGTTCCGCCGCTGAACAGTATTTTTAACTTAGGTTCAGGGCGACCTCAGATGGCTTGGCTTAGACGCTTTCAGTCTTAATAATTGAATTACTTGGCTGGCTCGTTGCCAAAGTTTTTGAAGACTTAACAGTGGGTCTTGGGTGATTGGCAGCTCATTTTAAAAGAAATACAAAAGATTAGGACTGGTTGCGCATAATATCGGAATATTGAACGATCAGTTCATGTCTTTTACGAGGTAAAATATGTCCACATTTTGCCTTGATATTTAATGAAATGGGGCTATACCATTTTGTACTTTAACGCGACAATGGTTATTCCCTATTCCCCCATTTCCCTTAATATTGCAAATGTAAGAAAAAAAAACAAAACGAAAGGCAATGGGTCAAGTTATAAGCATAGTGATGACATTATGAAATGAAAAGGATATCTAATTCTGGAACATCGAAAGGCTTTAGAGTGAACAAGAGTATGGAGGATTTAAGCGGTGAAGGACGGAAACCAGCAGAGGCGCAAAACAGTTTGTTAAATGGAGGGAAATAGTGACCGTGTTCTGCAGGGGACGACACATATTTTACAGTGCCAATGAACAGGAAAGTCAAAATACAGGGTGATATGAACAATTATTCGTCGCCTCAATGCAGTTTTCCAATATTATATTTTGGCATGAATTATGTACTTATTTTTTTTTTTACATCCGCTCATCGTGTTATGTTAAATTCTAAGACTGCGTGCCGAATAAAGTCTCGGCTGCACAACCTGGTATATTTATGGCATGCATTAAGAAATGAAACAGTTTTAAGCTCTCCTGTAATATGTGGACATTGTTCATTACAAGGGTTTTGCACAAAGGCGAGGAATTCATAAATAAAACCGGAAAAAAAATTCCATGTCAGCCAATGAAAACGAGTGATTCATTACAGAATCAGTTAAGCAGAATTCTCGAAGAAGGCTGCGTTTAACGTTTAATTGCCTCTTGGAAGTTGTGTTCATTTAGAAATAAGAAATGTATTGGCCAATAATATCAGCTAACACCAGTCAGTGGGTTTTTTTTTACAGTTTTACGGCCCGTCAGCAAGATTACGACTATAATAACATCAGTCGCATTCTTCGATAGAGACTCTCATTTTGAGATCGATAGTTTCACAGAAGTTGGCGTTTACTTTCAGAATTACGCAGTCTTTGTATTAAGTTCTCAGATAATTAGAGATTTGTAAATGGGTGGATACCAAAAGGCACTACATATGTCTTGCGGTCAATCAAATTAAGGCTTAAGTCGCTTATCATTCTATCAAATCACTGGCATCGTACACAAACTGTTTTCTTTCAGCAGTAGGAACAACAAAAAAAAATTGAACTAGAAAGCATTGTGCTGGCCCAAAATATAGTACTCTGAAATGGTACTTTTTTCTCTTGGGGGGNGGGGGGGGCACGCGGTAGAAAGAAGAAGGATCATCTTTTGACAATGACATCATTTTTTAAAATAATATTATGATGATAGCTACTAAATACTGTTGTAATACTATTATATTAATCTTCTGTGAAAAAACTGCAAATTTATCCACAATTTACATTTAATTTTCTCTTAAAATCAGCATTTTGTGGAACATAAAAGACTTGACTCTGGGTTTCCCCAGCTGACAAAGTTTTCATATCGGAAGGACTTAACTATCATTCAGAGCTCTATGTCTCGATTATTATTCTTTCGACTTACTACACCTAATTTCAGTTGGCCTGAGATATACTATAGACTAAACTGCAGCAATCAGGACACTGTCTTTCGTTCCGGATTGTGGACTGAGGTAAACGATGATGAGAAAAAGAACTGGGCTCAGTCCAGGAAAGAAAAAGACGGAGGAAGATCGTTGTGCGGTTCAAAACTCGTGGCGCCAATGAAACGGACATAAAGTGTATCTTTAGAATTGCTGACTGATAAAAACGGTTAAAACTTGGCATGGCAACGTGTTTTGATTCTTCTGACCAGACATTTGTTTCCCACCGTTTTTCATGTTGAAAAGGAGACGATTCCTTCATGACTGACGTCATTAGCTAAACAAGTTAAGGATTACCAACACTTATTTACAACAGATGGCGAAACAAGAGAATTCCGCCAAGTTTATAGAATGGACAGGAAGGGATGTCTAGAGAAAGCCTCGGGAAGTGGGAAGGGAGAGAAGGGATGTGGAAGTTTTATATGTTATAAATTCTGTCTAGAAATAAATTAGTGTAAAATAGATTCAAAGATGACATAATCAAGAGGCTTGCTAAGTGGGTGGATACCAAAAGGCAAATTCAGGGGCGGATTTAGAGTCAGCGGGTCCTGGGCTCGAGAGATGTACGGGACTTCCTTCCGAATATAAACGACCGTGCTAAGAGCGAACAAAAGTTTTAAAACAAAAATTGAACTTTCGTCCAGCTCTTTTCCACCGCTCTTCTTCCTCTCTCTCTCTCTCTCTCTCTCTCTCTCTCTCTCTCTCCTCGTCCTCCTCCTCCTCCTCCCCCTTCCCTCTAATTTTCTATTCATAGAAACATTTTCTCATTCTCTAGGACTGGGTCCTTTTAAGACCATGGCCCCTGGGCAAGTGTCCTTCGTGCCCATGCAAAAATCCACCACTGCACTGGATGCATTGCTTGTTAGGGGTAGGCATAGCACACATGCAATGGATATTGGGAGAGCTCGCGTGGGAGGCGGCTGAGTTCACTTTGTGTGGGTGGGTGAGTGGGGAGTGATGAAGACAGATCCCAGGTGTTGGGAATGGGGGTGTGACACAGACTTTTCGTGGAAGGCATAGGTCTATCCCTCCCCCCCCCCCNCCCTCGCCCCAATCTTCACGCCCCCACCTCAGTGTCTATCTCCACGGTTACAGACAACATGCCCGTTCTGTTTCAATGCTTATGTAATTACTTCCCTTCCCAAACATGTAAATACCTGGACTAGATTTCCGCTAGATACTCAAAGTCGTTACCTGATCGCAGTGCCGCATGCCCTGGGGGTATCTGCTGATCTGCGGCCGCACGTGGCCGGGGTAATTTTGCGTAATGGTGCATGTGGTTTCGGGAGATGAAACGGGGTGAGCAAGTGGTCGTTTTCCATTCATCCTCCAGCTGTTATGTAAAAAATCTTTATCTCTCCTTTTTCTTGTTTTGTCTTTCTTTTTTTTTTCTTCTGTCTGTCTGCCAGTCATGTATCTTCTTGTCTGTCTCTCCATTTGTCTCTTTGCTGGTTTGTTAGTCTGCACGCCACTATATCAAATTGAGATTCAGACCAGTATTTTCCATTGTAACAGCCCATACAAAGTATGGATGGTAACTACCACTGGACACACAAAATTAAAAACAAAAAAAAACAGAAAATGGAAGAAAAGAAAAAATAAACCGACAAATGAACATATAATCACACTGATGGACAGACATCAGCCAGACGTATATTATTGTATCTGCATCCTTACAGGAGAAATATTTAGATCTACAGAGATCTGAAACGTAATTCGATATCATTGCAGAAAAACTGATGGTGCTAATAATGACTTTAGGCGCTCACGTTGGAATTCATGTATGAAATCAAAATAATGTGTTACTGGACATAGGGTGTTTGATGAATAGGGTATGGTTTTGACATATTCTGAATTGTTTTTGGACAGTTTGAATGAAAGAGGTTACTAAAATAATGTGTTACTGGACATGGGGTGTTTCATGAACAGGGCATGGTTTTGACATATTTTGAATTGTTTTTGGACAGTTTGAATGAAAGAGGTTACTAAAATAATGTGTTACTGGACATAGGGTGTTTCATGAACAGGGTATGGTTTTGACATATTTTTGGACAGTTTGAACGTTACCAGCTTTTTTTTTTCTTCTGAGTACTGGGATTTCTTCATTTACTTCTCACGCCATCTTTTCCTTTATATACTGATGTACTTTGCAGTGCATAGTGGTTTACTTAAAGTGTTCATATACTTCTGTTGGCAATCATTTCTTATGACTTCTTTCATTCTTTGGCGATAATCAATATGGCCTTCTTTGTGGTTATCATATTAGGACATTGCTCTTTTGGCTGGTCAGTAAGATTTTTACCGTATGTTACATCTCTAAGCGTAGTCTGCCCTAATCCACGACTTCTCATTTTGTCTTAACTGGCGCCTGACCATTCAAATCAGTTTCAGTTCTCAAACATTTCTAAACACTTTCTTTTTCTAATTCCCTTTCTTGGTTTGGTCTCCATCCTAGGTTGAGGAATCTCCTTCCCCTCAGCTGCCCCCGCTTTTCATCTCCCTTTTCCAAAGACGATTTCCTATTTCCTGGAGACATTATCCAGTGTCCCCCCTTTTTTTCCTACAGCTGTCTTCCCCAGAGGTTATTCCTTTTTCTGTGGACTTTGCTCGAAACATTGTCTTCCTTTTCCCAGTTATTCCATTCCTTTATTCACATACAAGTACTTTTTTCCACTCTATCCCACAGATTCTCAGTTTCTCTGCTCTTTCCCGTATAGTTTACTCCCTTTCCTTCAGATATTCATCCCGTTCTTGTACATTTACCTCCTTTTCCTCCAGATATCCTCTCGTCTTTCCAACATATTTTTCTTCCATTCTTTCCCTCTCCTTCAGCTATCCTTTCCCCATTTCCTACATATCGACTCCCCTTTCCTTCAGATATTATCTCCCCTTTTCTATATATTATCCTCCCTCTCCCCACAGACAATGAGCATAGCTTACTTTTCCTTTCCCCATGGTAGTTTCCTGTCTTCCACACAAAAAATGCCACACTTTCCTCCGTCTTTTTTGTTTTGTTTTGCGGACACATGACGGTAAGTTGAGCAAGGTAAATTCGGCTAAACAAATTATAATTATTCCAAGCAAACACACAAATTTTGCGCTTCGCACACGTAACAGGCCATGTCGCCTGTGCCACTGGAGGTCTATATTAACCTCCAAAGCACTATCTTGCCGCACATGTGGAAACATATTTTTGCTTGAAGCACTGTTTTGCCTCATTACGACAAAATGTGCCATGTGGCTGCATGTTTTGTTTGTCAATGAAAAGTTTGCACGTCGATATTTAAGTGTTCAGAATAACATCATTGGAATATTTTTTTAGGTCGAGCAGGTGTCTCCAGAAATATTTGCGCATCGGACATGCACAAATGCTTGATTAGACCAGCTTATCGCTACTATCGTGATAGGACCTCGTACGGCGCAAATTTTGGTTTTGGCTAATTTTTGGTTAAAAACATTCCTCTTGTCTATATACATATGCTGTAAAAAGGATTCGTGAAAAAAGTGAAAAAAAAATGTTTTGATCAAAATAATAAAAACACGCACATCCACCGTCTAATCCTTTTGTTGTGATAAGACCTCGTACGGCGCACCTGTGGCTAGCGACTGTCCCGTACGCGGTTTTATCACAACCGCTAGGTGTCGACCATACCTTCATTGGGCTCGCACGGCACATCTGACCGTCGGCGCCTTTCGTAGGGAGACCTATTGTTTGCTATGTCGGCGTTGGTCACTCACTTTTGATTACCGTTTTAATCCTTTCACCTTCATGTTGCGGCTCTACCGTCGCCTGATTCTTTTGTTAATCATGACTGAATTGTCGACGCTGGTCACAAACAACCTAAAAACTGATCTATCGCAGTCGACATATTATCAAACAGGTTTGGAATTCTCTCTAATACGTGGATTGTCGGTATTTGAAAAATCTCTCGATGCATCCGTGAGTTTATCTGAATCTGCCTCAGCCCCCGTAAGTAAGGAATCAGTCTCCGTGATTACAGTCGGACTCCACGAATTGGATGCATCTTTGTCATTGCTTGGCGAAATTATAGATGCCGAGCTCTCTATTCACATCCCAACATATCTAGATCAACATTCATCATCTAATATAACATTTCATCCAGCTCCTTCGGTTCCAGTCATTACTGTGGCTGTCCATCATTTAGGCTTCGACTATTCCACTCAATTCTGACCCTGAGCCATTCTTCGTGGGTTCTGAATCAACCCTCGCTTCAGCTATTAAACCAAAGCCACCATCCAAAGATTCTGAACCAAACCCCGCTGAAACTGATCATCACTGATTCAACATCAGCTCCTGAACCATCTGACTTCAGTCTGTCTTCAAACTTCGTTCAACGACGACAGAAAAGAATGTCTGCTTACTACAACAGAGGTTTGGATGACAGGCGATTCCTTACAGAAAATTTCTTTGGATAGCTTTCAAAAGTCCCCTCTCACTACTACCGAAAGCGCACAAACCGCTGCAGGGAGAATGGACGCAATGTTCTTTGCAGGAGTGTCTTCCTGGAAGTATTCAGTGATCTGAACCTCTCCCTCTTCCAACCAAGGAAAGGTCAATGTGGTTTATGCGTAGGCCATGATGCTAAGAATGTGAGCGATGAAGTTTGGCAAGCTAACAGAAAAGAGGTTGAGCGTGCGAAAGAGGAAAAGAATCATGACAAAAAGCAAGTAGAAGTTGGTGCAGGCACCCCAGAAAAAAGTGTGCGCGATCACCATGGATCTTCTGTCAGTGCTCCTGTCATCCTCCCACTAGGCCTCCGCGCTCAACTACAAACAAAACTCGCTGTGCGCAACTTCACCATTATTTTATTTGGGCACTAAAGAAGTCAAATGCTACGTCTGGCACGAATGCGAGGGCGGGTTAACGGCGAACGAACTTGCCTCTTGTGTTCTGGATTACCTGAATAGCAAGCAAGACTTTAATAAAGCCATCATCTACTCAGACGGACGTGGTTACCAGAACAGAAATGCCATTCTGCCCAATGCCACCAGCCATTTTTGTTCCACCAACAACATGACAATAGAACACAAATATGTAGTGAAAGGAAACACGTTTTTGGAGGTGGACTCTGTGCACAAGACCATCGAGACCGCCCTAAGGAATCTGGCCATATATGTGCCAACAGACTATATCAGTATCTTCCAGAAGGCCAGGGTAAATGGCAAGCCATTTGAAGTGGTTTACCTCCACCATGACTTTTTCCTGGACTTTGCAAAAGCTGCCCCATGGTAGAGTATCAAGCCTGGTCGCTCGAAGGGGGACCCAGTTGTCACTGACATTCGTTGTCTCAAATACACTTCAGACAGAAACATCCAATACAAGCTAACATTTGATGATGAATGATCCAATATGCCAAAGCAAAGAGGTCATGATGCCACTCTGATTGAATCACCCACAAGATTATACAGAGGGCCTCCAAAAATCCCAGCCTCCAAGTTCAAGCACCTGCAAGAGCTGAAGGCAGTTAAACCAAAAGTGTTTTGGCCTTTTTATGACAATTTATCATTTTAAATTATGAAAGCACCTAAGAAGAGAGAGAGGGGGAGAGTGAGTGTCTGTGTGCGCCCGCATGTGAGTGTGTACATTAAGCACTCACGTATATGCATGCAATTTAGATTTATATCTAATATGTTTAATCATTTACGTAATAAAAAGTAGCTTATCTATATGTACTTTGTGAAAAATGATTTGACAACACAATATCATTATAGTGTAAGTGTGTCGGTGTGTATGTGCGTGTGTGTGTGTGGGCGTTGTATGACAAATTGAGACAGAGTGCGACTCTGTGTGTTTGTGTGTGTGTGTGTGTGTGTGTGTGTGTGTGTGTGTGTGTGTGTGTGTGTGCGTGCGTGCGTGCGTGCGTGCGTGCGTGCGTGCGTGCGTGCGTGTAAGCGTGTGTGAATGTATGGGTGTTTAAGCATTTACGTATGTGTAGTAGTCATCCACTTTTTTGTCTAGACTTTTTCGTTATTTATATAATAAACAGTATACCATCTCCATGATGTAAAATATAAATTGACAAGACAATATCATTACATTGTATAAGTGTATGTGTCTGTGTGCATGTGTGTATGTGCGCTTGCGCGTGTGTGCGAGAGAGAGAGAGAGAGAGAGAGAGAGAGAGAGAGAGAGAGAGAGAGAGAGAGGGACACAAATCAAACAGTGGTGTAAGTAAGAAATATCTAACAACAATCACACTAAAAAAAAATAAGCCTACACAATGTCCGGTTCGCACTACCCTGTGGTGAATAAGTTAAATTATGACGTAGATTAGAGAAACCAAAAGCTAAACGATAGTTTTTTTCTTTTCCGGTTCATTTATTAAAGGTATAGCAATTTCTACAGTGAACGAAAAACCACGTACGCAACGCGCCCGCCCACAAGCTTGGCTAATTCTTGCTGTGATAAGAACTCGTACGGGGCAAATTTGTCCCATACGAGGTCCTATCACAGCAGTCCTTCAATATGAGGAACTCGTATGGCTCATTTTGGGATAATTACAAATGTTATCAGAAATTAAACATTATCAGTTATAAAGTTGTTTCATAAGTGACATTATGTATACTTGTCGAGAAAATTGAAGCAACACAGCTAGAGAAAAACAGTTTTTTTCTTCTCCTGTAAAATCTGCCAGCGTGGACGTACGAGGTCCTATCACGACAGTAGCGTTATTGTGATATTTTTTCTCTAGTTTTTGTTGTTGTTGTTGTTATTCTTGTTTTCTTAATGGAAATATCCCACCTGCTGAGAGACAAGAGAAGCATTAGCAAGAAAAAAAAAATAATGAACATAAAATATAATGGAAGTATTGTTAGAATTAGTTCACGCCGAAAGACAGGAACATGGTTTAATTTTCATGAGATTTTCCAGTCTCCATCCATCCGTCCATTCATCAATCCGTCCGTCCGTCCGTCCGTCCGTCCGTCCGTCCGTCCGTCTGTCTGTCTGTCTGTCTGTCTGTCTGTCTGTCTGTCTGTCTGTCTGTCTGTCTGATGCTTGCTTGCTTGCTGATTTGCCTTTCTGTTTGTCTGCCTATTATTATCATGTTCTGCTCTTCTTTGTTGTCTCAGCAAAAGCGCAGATGTCTGCATGTTGTCATGTTATCAGCCGAAACATTGAAAGTAGGTTTATAAATATGGAAGGCTTTCACGGATAGATACAGAATGTGGGTAACAGATGGAAAGAAAGTAGAAGAAATAGCAGACTGAGGAAGATAATATCTGAGAATGCAGTGCCTCATTTTATTAAATACCATTCCTTCGCTTCAAGTGCGTTAACTAACAGTGTCTGCGCCAAAGTTACTTGGCTCGGGAAAGGGGAAGGGAATATGGGTGATTACGATTCTTGTTAGGCCCTGAGACTTACGTTTTGGCCCAGATTCTTCAAAATATCGGCTAAGAAAACAAAGGTAACGGCAAAAAATTAATTCAGTTGCCTTTACTTCTTAGGAAAAGAGAACCAGAAAACAGCGAGTCTTTCCACATGGTCCGGATTCTTCGATTCTTGGAGAAGAATGGCAATTGAAAAAAAAAAAAGTAACTGCCATTTTTTCCTAGGAAAAGAAGTCATCCAGAAAACAGGGAGACTTTCCTTATAATCCAGATTCTTCGAATAAAATAATTCAATTGCCTATTCTTCCTGAGAAAACAAGTTAACCAGAAGATTGTCAGCTCTATAGGTATAAAGAGGAAACTTCACTTTACATCAAATTATGTTGGGACATAATATTTGCTAGGCCTTGCTCACGTTTATCATAATTCAGATTCCAGTGGTCGTATGCGTAATCATGCGTTAGTTTACGAAATGCGTTATTAAAGTAAGTACTACCAATGTTTTGGACGTTTCCCGAGGTTTCTGCATGCGTTAAGCATTATGCTTACAACCACAGACTAATCTTGAGAACTGCAAGACATTATGTATGTGTATGTAATAGCCAGTCTGCATGTGTTATTTTGTTACACTAAACATCATGACACAATAATCACCATATTCTCATATATTACAGTTTCACATACCTGGCACCATTATCATGTGACATTTCGGACTCTCTGCTTTTCGCTATTGTTTCCCGTTAGTAATAAATCCTCGGTAATCTTTTCAAAGTGATATTCGTCTCAGCAGAAATGACCTTTTCCTCGGACTGACTTTTTGTCTGGGTCACTTTTTCCCCCGAATACCGACTCTAAATCCGCTCTCATCAGACAGAAAAGAACCTCAAGGACTAACATTTCTGATGGCCAGTCAGTAAACAATTCCAGTATTTGAAGTGTTTGATTTCATAAGTAAAATCTGATGTGGGAAATTCAAACACACTAGACAGAGTGTGACAGCGGGTACGATTGGAGTACTGTACAGTTTCCAACTATTTTGGCACATATCAACTGGCTTATCCATCCATTTGGATTATATAATATCCCTTCTTTTGCCTCATTCTTGGGCCCTGCGAGTCACTGTCAGAGTGTAAAAATGTGTAAAATGACCTATGATCTAGAAAAGGCATCCAGGTACAAATACTGAACGTATTTTAAGCATGTGTAATAACACGCGGTCAGTACCAGCCTAATAAAAAAATTGGAGATTGGCTCGAAACAGGAAGTGTCCTTTAAATGGAATGTGTGAAATATTGTGAGCTATGACACCCTCCAACCCCCAACCCCCTCCCAACTCCCTCTTCACCATCTCTTTTCCATTAAAAGACAAGGTAATGATAGCACTTTAATCTCCATGGGAACCGATATCCAATATCACCGGAGACTAGAATTTTACAGTTATTTATATTTTTATACGGAGCCCAAAGAAAAAAAAATTCAATACGTGCCAAAGACCAACAGTTAAGCCCGATAGTATCTATTCTGAAAGAATAAGGTAAACTTTTAAAAAAAACATTTTGAAAAAAAATCCGTCTAAAAGTATAGTGATAGATTTTGAGTTTAATTGTGCAGAGTTTATGAAGAAAATGAAATATATCTGTCCCAACTGTACAGGAATTTCGAGGAACTTGAGTTTAGATCTCGATACTTTTATTAGGTCATAAGCTAGCTCTCATAATGTCAATGTACAACTTAGTTCAATATATTGTAAAGATGCATGTTCCTCATGCGCTCGATTTTCATACATTTATTAAGTTAATCTGCCCCAAAGCATCAGTGTTCGTAAATGAACTCAGAACCAACGAAGACTGTCAGGGAAACAGAGCTAATCGTCTTCCCATAACAATATGCTGTAGATCTTCATTAAAGCAGTAATTCGCACGTGATAACCCCCCATGTTGTTCCACCAAAAAACAAAGGCATGGGATGTACTTTTATAGTAATTCGTACGGACGCAAAATCCTCACAGATCATCACTTGCCCTTATTGACGAACAGCTCTTAAACTAAATGAAAGTAAGAAAAAAAGAAAAAAAAAAAGATTGAAGACAGCAACCTGGGACCCTGTCAGCAGCTCTGGTGCCCAGCAGGGCAGCATTAAGATTTGACAGCTGTTTCCGTGCGCATTCAACCTCAGTCGTTCTCAGAATGGCTAGTTGACAGCACGCTCAAGCGATAAAACTCCGGTGCAAACAAGATTGTTTTCTCTCCAGAGGTAAAGAGGGAGGTTCTTAATTTTTTTTTAAGGGGAGGGGGGAGAGGGGATAAGGAAAGGAATAGGACATCAGAGGCATCGTATTAGGAGTTAAGGGGAGAGACGGGGTGGGGTGGAGTGGGGTGGGGTGAGTCTCAGAATGGTTAGTTGACAGCACTCTCAAGCGATAAAACTCCGGTGCAAACCAGATCGTTTTCTCTCCAATGGTAGAGAGGGAGAGCTTATTTGTTGTTGTTGTTGTTGTTGTTGTTGTTGTTGTTGTCGT
>JAWQUT010000045.1:2317561-2344156 GCA_033807755.1 Ellobium chinense | reverse complement strand
GGGGGGGGGGGTGGCGTGGAGACTGGGGAGAGGAAAGAATTGAGGGAAGAAATGGGACAATGGGTTTCAGAAGCGTGGTATTTGGGGTTCTATGCCGGAGGTGGGAGGGGCGGGTACAGAATATTAGAGGCAGAAGGTAAGCAATATTATTATGGCACTGCGGCTTTTCTGCACTTCCATACCGGCATGCATATTTTCCGGCCAGAAATAATCGCGAAAATCCTGAAAATCTTTTCTGTTTGGTATTAAAAATGACCTCAATATGCCAACAGGGATACTCACAAGCAATTCCTATCATATGGATTTAATTGTTTAAAGAGACTTTTGACAAATATTAAACTCGCTTTTTTTTTTCTGAGACAGGTAATTGCTCAGATACGCCGTGCTATATTAAACCTCCGTATTATTATTATATCTATTTTCTTTTTTCGTCTGCCACGAGGTGAGATCTCTCTCTCTTTCTCTCTTTTTCTTTCTCTTTCGCCCTCTCTCTCTCTCTCTTTTTTCCGTCTCGTACTCTTTCTTGTTCTCTTGCCCCACACAAAATGACACTCTGACAAGCATACGAAAAGCTATGCGCTACAAATTCAGATTCAGAGTCAATTTTTATTATACACACTGTGGCCAATTCCAACGTAATTACAAAACATGTAGAGAGTGATACAATACAAATAATAGAAAAAGAATTTAAAAAACTGCAATGAACTCTTACTCTGTCTTACAATACGGACTCCGGTGTTGTTAGTAAGCGTTTAACCTGAGTCTCAGGACTCTTTTACGGACTGTGACGACAGAGACAGTCATGACCATGAGGATATAATAATACTGCCTGGTGTTTCGATCAATCGCATGTCACAACTGAAATCAGATAAGAATTTTTTCACGTGTGACGTGCAGTATGATCGTAACACCTTGTTGCCATGCAACAAGAAAACAACATTGAATCATAATTATAACTAAATAACGATTATACCATGTTTTGTCGTGTCACAACAGCAGCAAATACCATAAATTACTCTGCATATTATGCCTGCCCACCTTAACTATAATGGTCCGCAAAACATCCTGAGTTGAAAACAAAAGCTCTTTCCCTCCATGTTGCCATCACAACGTGGTGTTTTTTTGTTACGGAAGTTATTTTTACAAGTATTATCGTGTGAAAACATAATTACGCTGAGTACTCTAGGCAGAATTCTCCATGCGTGCAAAAGCAATATCCTCTAATGAGCAACGGAAATACAAACAAGCTAATGAGCTGACAGGTTTAAAAAACAAACACAAAAAAAGAGAAAAAAATTATGATTTGTTTATCTTCTTTAATGTACACATGCACATTGAATGCGCGGAAATGTGTGTAAGAAATCTCTTCCCCACTACAAATGGGGTCATTGACTTGACGTTACATGCTAGATGTTTACAAGGCACCATTGTACACGGACTCCTCGCGGTGCCTTGAAATTTTTTTCTTGCTTTGTTTTTGTTTTTGTTTTGGTTTGTTATTATATTCTGTAGAAATAAGCAAGTTGAGCACATCGCCTCATCAAAGGCAACAGGTAGATAAAATGCAGTGCATTGGAGTCAACAGACGCTTTGAAATCAGTCGAAAGGATCATCAAACCACGAAAAAGTTGATTGAAAAGAAGTGAGGTGAGGGGGAGGATTTGGGTNGGGGGGGGGGGGGGGGGCCGATAGGGAGAGAAATAGTTCTAGTAAGATATCCAGAATGATCGTACAGCCAAGTCCTCCTTATCTCAGTCCTAATAATGGCAACTTTCGTTCAAGCACACCAGTTTTCACCTAACAAAAGATCGTATTTCTAGGTAAATGGCAATGGATATCCGCAACCCCTCTTAATCGCATTTTTCCCTATGCTCATGGAGTTCCGATTAAGCGGAGTTGACTGTAATAAAAAAAAGTTCAGACTTTATGTCTGGTTTTTTTTTGTGAAGCGCACAAAGAAAACGGTTTTTGAAAAATGCAAAAGCAGTGCATTCTTTATTCACAATGGTATTTATGTGAGGAATGAACGTTTTGCCTTGTGTTGATTTATAAAGTCTCAGTCCATTGACGTGAGATTTAAAGCAAAATGCGAATTGCATGCACTCTCTTTATTAACGTAAAGAAATTAAAATTAACTCTTTATAATGTTTTTACGTCCCTTTTTGTGTGTGTGTGTGTTTGTATAAACATCTAACGCCGACTGCGATATTGCACTAGAACCGGTGTAAGTGGAAGAAAACATTCCTAAACAAAAGACATTCCCAGGTCTTTCACCATTCATCTCCTTGTTTTTAGACATGTCGTTGCTCCATATGAAAGCATTTCTGTCTTAAAGCCCGACATATAATATCTAGGGGAGTTGTTTTTTTTCTTTTCTGGGGGAGAACAAACTTCCTGGCCTCAATGTTTCTCCTGGAAGAGGGATATTACTATGCTTAGTATTATTTGCCTTGGAAATAAGAAAGGAACTCTATAGCACTATAGCATGTTTTTTTTCCCCTAATGCCAGCCTGAAATTCTGAAAAAAAAAATTATACCAAAACGTGTCGGTGTTGTACTTTATGGAATATGATCTTATCCGACAAATCGAATGATTTGCTCAAATGAATCCTGACCTAGCAAAGATCAGTGACCTCTGCTTTTCTCAGTTACGATATTTTTCTATACACCAAACAAAAAACACAAAAAAAGATTCATGCTTTAATGCCTAAAAATATAACTAGAGATTGAGAAAGGAGGGAAGCTTGGTCCTCTGCCTCTTTCTTTTACCTCCTCTGATGCCTTAAACTAAGCTTATTACTTTGGAAATGAATACCCATTGGGAAAGGAAGGTGGTAGACTAGTGGTGTGTTTGCGCAAGAGAAGATTCCAATTTCCCTAATCGTTTTTCCCTTGTACAGAGAGTAATTATCGGGAGGCAGAAAGATAGATAGGTAATGGTAGCGGAGCTAGCTTAACTAACTTGTGTTAAGATCAGACTGGGAACTCGAACCAAGCTCTCTCGATTCCGACTCCATTCACTGCAATGACTCGACCTGATTTGAGATGCCCTTGACGTCACATCGACTTGAATTGATTAAAAAAAAATAAAACATACTACCGAGACTCGAATCGATATTATTTACCCTGTGTCTTTGTGGTTTAGCATGTAACTTGCGCCAAAAGAATTCAAAGTCATTATTTTAAGAAATATTTTGAAAATTTTCTTCTTTGTTTAAAATATGAGAGTTTCACTGCAAAAATAAAATAAAAAATATATGACTGTTAATTTGTTTTTGTAATGACAGACGTTTTGGATTTAAAATTGAAAATGGCTCAACTTGACTTAGGATGATTTCACGAAGTCTTTACCGTGGCCATTATGACTCGGTTCGACTAGACTTGCTCCTATCTAAAAAGAACTACAGTGGGCAAAGGAAAATGCGCAACACGAGGGTTTTTTTATTTGGTTTTCAGCATTACATTTTACGCAAGGGAAATGCTTTCCCTTGATATACCCCCATGGCAAAATAAATGACGTCTTTTTTTGTTGAAGGAATTGCGCTCTCTGAAACTCTAATTTCGCAACTCACGGATTTGGATATATCAAAAACTCAAGAGAACCTCGACACAGTCACTCCCAAATGTTTCAGTTATAAATATTTGCACGAACCACTGCAACATAACCGTAGTCGTCATGATTCGCTTTAGCACCCATGGACCAATACGCCCTAGATTTGGATTTTTTTTTTTAATACGAACGAGCGAGGGAGAGGAAGCTCTGTATGTAGAGTTGGCAATTTTCTCCAGTTCTTATTTTGTTTTTCATGAACTAAGACGTTAGAACTAATGTTAGAATGAAAGATATGAGATTATGATGAAAGTGTAATGAAGAAATTCTCACATAATGAAATTGCCGCGAGCTGATCAGCGCGATAGCGTCTAGGGTTCTCATTGATGTTACTCTTTTGTTTCTGTAAACCAGCCAGTGGGATCAGTAGTTTCTCTACCACCGTCCTTTTTGTTGTTAAGTTGTTTGTTGTTGTTGTTGATGATGTCGCCGTCGTCGTCATCGTTGTTGTTGTTGTTATTGTTGTTGTTGTTGTTGTTGTTGTCGTTGTTGTTGCTGTTTTCCGAGGTCAGAAGTAAAATAAAAGATAGAAGGGACTCACACTATTTCCCTAGCGTAAGCTGAAGAGTACAACGGGTTAGCGCGCATTGTGAGTAGTTCTCATAAACTGAAGACTGTCAGATCTGGGCTTTATGGGTAAGTCCTCGGGCTTTTATCGGTACAATAGGGGACCTTTTGGGTCGCAACGCCCTGCTCTCAAGACTGTTGCATGACAGTATAATTATAATTTGTCTATTATAAATTATTAAAAGACATGGGTTATGAAGAGGGATATGGATCAATATCAATCGCTGCACTGTTCAAGACCTTGCTCGGGTGCGCTGGGAAGCTCTCTGTTTCTCTTTCTCTCTCTCTCTCTCTCTCTCCTCTCTCTCTCTCTCTCTCTCTCCATCCCTCCCTCTCTCGTCTGTATACACTTCCAAAGACGCGGGCAAAAAGTATCTGATTTAGTTATAATCACTTTTGTTCCCTTAGCTTAATGCCTAGAAGCACGAATCTTTCCTCTTTAGATGTTGACAGTCTATTATGTCAGTGTGTGCTTAGCTACAGAAGTTACATAATCTTATAACCGAGTTTGAGAGCTCACTGTTCGTCTCTTTATTTATTAAATTTATTCATTTATTCATTAACACTTTTGCCACTTTCTTAACAAAATCATATCTTTCCTACCTCCGGCGTTGCAAAATATGCGTTTCACGAGCTTGCGCGATAACAGTGTGAAGAATTACGTTAAGTGCTAGAAATAATGCATATCTTTGTACAAAATGCATGTGTTTGTGTAAGAATGAATATTTTTGTTGAGTGGATGTGTGTGAGAGAAAGCGCGTAACAGTGAGAGTAGTGTGTGTATGTGTGAGTGAGAGAGAGGGAGAGAGAGAGAGAGAGAGAGAGAGAGAGAGAGAGATGGAAAACGAGGAAGAGAAAGAGACGGAAATAGGAGACAGATAGGGAGAGCGCGCATTAGATAGAAAGAATGAAAGCTGCAGTGAGGGAGTGCGAGAAAAATTAGGGGCTGGGACAGATAGAGACAGAAGGAGGGAGAGAGAGAACAAGTGCATAAGAGAGAGAAGAAGAGAATGCGCCTACAAGAGAGAGAAGAAATAACGACGTAATAAAGAAGGTGAGAGAGAAGATGGAGAGAAGAGGAAGGAGAGAAAGAGAGAGTATTGGAAAGTGAGGGAGAAAGAGAGACATGAACAAAGATTAGGAGAGATATGGAAAGAAAGACAGCTTGAGCTCAATCGGTCCTGTGGCTTCCATGCTAAATAGCTTAAAAGATGCAATTGGACTGTTCTTGTGTCATTCTTGCCCAAAATAGCCTGCAGGTCAGGGGTTTGATCGTAATGAGGCAGTCAAGGGAATACAGCTAGTCACGAGGGCTTTAATCAGTGAAACATTTGCTTAATGACAACAGCTCAGACACGAGGAAAACAACTGCAAGTAAAAGGAATTGTGATTAAATAACGAATTTCACGTTGAAAATACAGGTTTTGGGGAGATGTGGAAAATATTATGATTATGAGGCATTTGCGATTTAAATGAACTTCTATTAAATACTGTCGATTGTACATGCACGCTTTCAGCACATGCAAACCTCAGAACTGATGTATAACTTGTTTTTAAATACATAGGCACGGAAAATTCGCCCTAACTTTTAAATTTGCTAGAATCCTTAGATTTCAGCGCAATTCTGAACAATACAATTTCTTTCATGGGGAATTGAGGAAAAAAATCTCAGGCTTAGAAAACAAGGGAAACGTGAACTTTTATTCGAATGCGATGTTCGCTTTCTTCAATTACAGCGACATGAAATGTGAGGATTCAAACAAAGTTAGAATGAATTTTCTGTACTCATTTGTGTGGATGCTTGGGAAAACCCTTTACATTCTTTCCAAATATGAAAATTGAAATATGATAGAATATTAATTTTCAATTATCTCTGAACATTTTGCACATTTTTGGAGGTCAATATCTTTATTAGTTCCAAAGTTATGGACACATTTATGAACTACCCGTTGCCAATATAGATTTTGAGGAAATTGAGATAAGTCTTTTTAACCACGCCATTGAGCGAAGGGTGATTCATTAAAACACTAATAAAGAACATTTAAATCTCATTTTCATTAATAGAATTTCCATGAAATGAAAGATAAATGAATGAAGCATCTGATTCTGCAGAAACCTCGTTTTGGCCCGGGAGGTCGAAATTCTACTTTTCAGGGCCCTGGCTCAAAATTACCCATTGCTAGATCCGATGGGTTTTCCCTTGCGGCTACAAATTATTTAAAAAATCAGACTGTGCTGAGTTCTTCCTACTGCACAAGTACTTCAGACCATAAAAAATGGTGAGCAATGAATTCTGTCGTTAGAGCACACACAAGACAAAATTATTTGTTTCCTGAAAAAGCAAGAGTACACAAAAATTCATCTTGCGAGCTTTTATTTTTAGGTTCAGATCTCTTGCAAAGAGCCGAAGCAAAGGTTCGCATGTAATTAAGATTTCTAACGGTATCTAAACATCTATTCGTAACATGCAGTAAATATGATCTTTACAGAGGAAAATGTCATATGCACATGTGCATTTCAGCCATAACTCTCCGTAAAAGTTAGAAGATCCGAACGATAATAAAAATTCTTTATTATTTAGGATGGCGGATTGCGAAGTTCTCAAAATTTTCTATAGAAAATTTAGAAGCTTGGATCTTCTCTGATGGGGGCCATATGGTTACCGTTGGGAAAACATGCCAAGAACTTTTTTTAAAGCGCGATTTTGGATTGAGGACAAGGCACTTAGGGCCCATGCACCCACTTACACCGCATGGGCAAAGCAAAGAAGTCCGAAAATCACCTGCCGCAAGGAGCTACAGACACCTCAGCATGCCCTGTAGATCTGTCGGAAAGAACCAGACTGTCCGAGAGGAGATTTGAACAGACACACCTGATGTCAGTAGAAAGCTCTAGGAACCATCTCGGACCTGCAAAGGGCCATCAATTTCGCCAGCAGAGCTATCTTGAAAACATGACAACGAACGCACAAGAAGAAGAAGAGGAGGAGGAGGAGAAAAAGGATGAAGAAGAGGAAGAATGAGGAGAAGAAGAAGACGAAATAGAAAGGAAGAAAAAGAAGAAGAAGGCATAGGAAGTTTTCCACGTGATGACCTTATTTTCATAAATGCCTGATTTGTTTACGACCACACGTGCGTGTGAACAACTACCTGCGACAGATGAAAACGCGAACATTATGCCTGGAGTGCCAACTGAAGTCACTTTATTGGTATTTTTACAGCGTAATATTTTGATAATATATAAACACAGACATTCTGTCTTTCCTGAATACAAGCCGAACCCGTCGAATAAACACTGAAACATACAAGTTTTTGGTGTTTTTTTTCCTGGGCCTTTGATAGATTTTTTTGATGGTTTTCATACTGGAACCTTGATATTCAGTACAGTATTAAATTCTCGTTATCAGATATGATTTTCACGTGCATCGTTTCACTATTATTCTATTATTTTATTATTAAAATGAACCCCAATAATGAGTACTACCAGTAATAAGAATACTTTTTTCATGCACAAACGTGTATAGTCGGGTATTGTCATGCAGCCAGTTAAAATGAGGCTTATATCGCTAAACTAAGAATAGAGATATCAGACTCTGAAGATTATTGGAGTAATCCGGTATCATTTTTTAAAATATGAGAATAAAATCATCTGCTTCACAAAACTATTGATATTGTAAGCATGGTTGGTAATTGTGGATACATTTTAAGTTTTGTGATTCAGATTACGTGACTTTTATGTAAAAACTTGTTTTTTTAATCGTGACAATCTTTGTTTTTTTCACTGCATGGAGGTTATCCTCTGCTACTTCAAATAAGGACATTTCAGGCCAGAATAATACTAGAGTAAAACATTTGTTGTCACTTTTGACAGTACATACATTTAAGATTTCATACCATTTTCACAAGCCTGATGCCGTTAAAAAAGCGACTTAAGCTACTTTTGGACTGGATATGAGACATTTGATATCCTACATACTGAGACTGCATTCTTTTCTAGGTCAGTCTGCCCTGTCTGGAGACTGACTCCACAGAAAACGAAGACTAAAAGTGCAGAGCACCCAAGGTTAAACAAGCACAGAAACTTGTGAACGACAAAGAAGAATAAGGACAAAAGGAAGAGAGGGAGGAATGAAAATAATACTACCGGATAATCTGTCTTAGAGTGCAGGCTTATAGTGCATTCCATGGAGAGTAGAGGCCAAACGCATGCTCGTTCATCAACGTTTATGATTAATCTGAAAGCGGCCGCGATTGTGTTGACTTCTTAACAGTACACCTGACCGGTGAGTAAACAATGCGGGCGATTATCAAGACATTGGTGTCAGAAGAGGGACGGAAAATGTGAGTGGGAGCCGTCGTCTTGCTCAAATCCACTGTCACACAAGGACAAAAATAGTTCATCCTCGATCTAAATATTTGCAGAAACGTTTTCGAAGACGTTTCGAGTAGAATTCCTTCAGAAATATTGTTTCGGCCAGTTGCCTGATTAACAAAACCCATATGGGGTTGTGAAATACCTATATCCTGCTTGGAAATAACATGAATTATCCGTCGCTTACAGCACACACAGACAACATAGTTTCTCACCCAGATTTTAATATTTGCTTAAATGATTCCCATCTGCCCTGTTGCCTCCTGCTCCCGCCACTTTTTTCAGCTGTCAGTTTTTGTTGTCTTTACATACACAGACCCTGTGGTTGTAGCTTCTCCAGTATCTTTTTTAAGCTCATTATGTACCCGAACAGAATACAGTCGTAAGTAGAGCCAGTATACCCACTCTGCTCACATCTCTATGAAACAATAACAAACCACCTGCTTGATTTTCCAGCCCGTAAAGATTTGGGAGCAGACTACCTCACGGAAAGGCTAGGCATTGGGAACACTATATGCTGATAGCATACACTTACAAAACATCTACACCTATTATACCATAACTTCAAGCTTAAAGCCCCAAACTCAAGCGTAAAGTTAAAGTTAAAGGTACAGTACAGTACAGTACAGTAGAGTACAGTACAGTAGAGTACAGTACAGTACAGTACAGTACAGTACAATACAGTACAGTACAGTACAGTACAGTACAGTACAGTACAGTACAGTACAGTACAGTACAGTACAGTACAGTACAGTACAAAGTAAAGTAAAGTAAAGTAAAGTAAAGTAAAGTAAAGTAAAGTAAAGTAAAGTAAAGAGCAGAGCAGAGCAGAGCAGAGCAGAGCAGAGCAGAGCAGACCAGAGCAGACCAGACCAAACCAAACCAAACCAAACCAAACCAAACCAAACCAAACCAAACCAAACCAAACCAAACCTCTAGTTTGGCAGTATCCCGGGATTCTCTCACTTAGTTCTTGATTTAGGATTAGGGTTTGGGTTAAGAGAGAACACGCAGTACAGGTAACGTCTGTAGACATCATAATTGTGAAAGAAACTCTCTCATGTGTGCATTCTCTGTTCTAATCCTGCCTCAAAATATCTACCAAACACAAGGCGGTAGAGTCCCTGAACATTGCCTGTATTTCAGTTAACTGTGCCTCAGCGGGGATGATCCAGTCTGTAACGCCGCCTGTCGACCATTACTTTTAAAGTTGGAATTCTATTACCTGTTAGACAGGTCAAGGATCGTGCTCTTGGATTGTAGAGGCACTGAAACCGTTTGACAGTGGTGGCCAACATCTGAATTTTTGAGTGTCGCGATATTCACCATTTTTTTGAGCTTTAAATATCGAAAGTATCGATTCTAGTTCTATTCTCATAATTAGTACGGGGTAGGTATTTCATTATTTTTCGATCCCATTCGATACTTCCGTTATTTTTTATCCTTGATACCTTTCGGTTTTACACAAAGGAGACCGGCATCAGTCTGGTACAGAGGACTGGAAAAGGATCGAAATTAACTTCCATCCATTTTACACGCGATAAGTCGGATAATTTCGATCCCGTTGATGCCAATAAGTTTTTACCCAAGTAGACCTGTAGTCATCTTAGTCCTGATAGTTTGAAAAAAATAAATTTTTGAAAATTTTCGATACATCCGATATATTCAGTCCTTTGACAACCCCCGGCTTTGCAGTGAAGATACAGCGAGATAGTTTAGTACTAAGAATAGGAAGAAGGTCGACATTACTTTGGATGCTTTCCTTACTTCCGATATGTCTATACTTCCAGTACTTCTGATACTTATGAAACTAAATCGAAGATTAAGTATTGGAATAATCGATACACGGAGACGATACTGTCCGCCATCAGTTCAGACACTGATTTCGACTGGTCAACAGAGATGTGTCCGAAGGGTATGCGTAATTAAACGGCACATGGCCAAACATATCTGGTAGACAACCTGAACAGCCTGTCCCTCAATAATTATATTGGATATTATTTAGGTCGAAGTCTCACCAGACTTACAATCTTGAAGTTGCTTGGTTGAATGGTTACGTGGTTGACTCAAGGTCAAAAGGCAATGGGTTCTAATCCTTTCATGGCCCTTTCGTGAATGTTTTGGAAAAGCAGTGTCATCTACATTTACCTCGTCCTCTTACCTGTATAATGGGTACCTGGCAGTAGGCAGTGAAAAGGATTATATTGCCAGAATGCTAGTGAATAGTACATGCACCTATCAGCAATGCTGTAAACTCCCTCGGAGCTAAGAGAGCCAGTGGAACATTTGACCTGCTGGGGTAATGATTATATTAAAAAACCTGAGCGGGGTATTGGGCTTAATAGGATACTTTTTAGGATAGTCGGTATTATTATCATGAGTAAATTATAACGGTAACAACACTCATCCTTCAAATGAGATTTCTATGTCTAAAGAGCGAATTCTGATCGTGACATAGGCCTACAGACGACAAACAACAAAGCGTGGCATAGGCCTACAGACGACAAACAACAAAGCATGGCATAGTCGTTGACCAGTGAACTCTAACCAAGAGAAGCAAGGCAACTTTTGTTTCAGAAAATTCAAAACAACATCGGGCAGTTGCACGTAGTTTTAAAAAGAAAAATTCGTTGTTAAACAGAAAAAAAAGCACCTCTACGTAGGAAAACAGAAGCTGCCACACAACTCGATACTGACGAAAAATGGTAGCGTGTCACATTTCATGGTTCTAGGTATATGTAATAGAATGCAGAGGCGCCACATGAACTCGCCCAATTACCTTTTCTTATTGTTATTGTTATTATTATTATATTTTTTATACCAACAAAATCTTTTCATCCAGTAGGATTGCCATGTGCACGACCAGAAAATCTCTGATACGGTTTATGCTGGTAGCAGACAACCAAACGTCGCTTACATTTCAGTCCATAAACTCTGGTCGAGGTTTTTAGCGAATTCAGAACAACAGCACGAACGTGAAAGAAATAAGAAAAAGCTTTCTTTAAAAAAAAATTTAAATGCCTCCCTAAACACAAAAAGGTAAGGATTCTATATATCTCGGCATCTACGAATGACGTCAGATTTAATGGGTGTAAGTAACTTTGTAATAAAATATATAGTTACATGAATGCTTTTCCTTATTTTCTTACAGTGTGATGATAACAGTTACAAAGTCCAAGATCTAGATTATCACAGCTAAGTAGTCCGCCTATATTAATTGAATGAGCTTATCCGGAGAGGCAAAAAACTATCAGAAAATGCAAGAAAATAATGCAAGCTGTCGTGCTATTTTTTAAACCAAAGACTTGGTGACTTATTTTGTCTGTGACATGCTGAGACATCTGAGGGCTGTATTTTAGCTCAGTTCCATGAAAACTCAGTGGTCTTCGCATCAGATCAGATCCTTTTGGTTTTTGAAATTGACATTTGGCACTGATTTTTGAGAAAGATGTGAACTGAACTGAAATTAAAGTAGAAAATCATAGTTCAGATCAAGCACCCAAAACAGCTACAGTTCAGGTCCAGTTCATCCAAAATAAGTATTAAGATCAGCTCAAGTTCACGAGAACTTATTTTTAATTTCACGAATTGCGTTCATATGATCTCAGTTCTGCCCAGCCCTGGCCACCATGTTTTAATTATTTTCAAAGAAGGCGGAAGGGGNGGTGGGGGAGGAGGGGGGGGGGAAAGTAGGGTATGTACTAGTCAACAATAAATGTCAAGATTTTAAGTTAAACAAGTAACAGTGGGTACTGGAGTCAACAAAAAGTAAGCCGCCCCAAACCATAATGAGCAGAAAAATGCACAGACAGGGCCGATTTATCAATTAGGGATGCGACTCCAGGCGGTCTGGCCGGCCTTGGAAAGGTGTATAAAAATAGCTGGCCACAAACATTATACTCAGTCGTTGAAATGCCAGCACGAACGTGAGCGTTAGATATGGCTACACCACAGGCCCACCCTGAACATGCAGTGATCCCTTCAGTTCTTTCCTGGAATGTCAGACGGCGATGATTAACGTGAGATAAACTTCGAAAATTTTTCCGGGGGTGGTAATAGAGAGATTCTATTTTTACCTTCGGATCTTTCACGGACACGTAATGACAGAGGTAGGCAGGCGCATAGTAGTGAGGACATTTCCATGTGTTAGGATAATAGTTTCTGCCTCTGTCATGTGAATGAAAAGTATTCGTAAGTGATGCTCCAGTCATCTTTGTTATAAAATGAATTTCTGTTCTTGAAAATCAGTCATTCCCTTGAGTATCCTTTCGATTTTCTGTAATAATAATGTGAATGAATGTGATGTTTACATCACGTGCACAAGCATAGGAGCATCCTATTGTTTTAGTGGGGGGAAATTTGTTTTTCTAGCCGCATGGCGAGAAGTTGCCAGGACACACGGCTGCATAAATTCAATCGCCGCAGGTAGAGGTTGGTTGAGTGGTGCGTATAATATCTCGTATGGTAGCGAGCTCACGGTAGAATATACTATCACCGCATCCCGAGGGTTAGTCTTGTGCCAGTGTATTTTTTTTCCGGGGGGGAGGCTAGGGATAATCTTATAATCATTTTTCTAAATCTGAGTCTGAGCACATTACTGAACGTTACGGACTAGACGTGAAAGTCACAGCTTTTTGCATAGTGTTTATATTGTTCGATAATGATCGTAACACTGCCAAATGCCATGCTATTCACAGCACATGCCTACCTTTGCTATAATGTGTCCGAAAGTGGTCCGGACTTGAAAACAAAATCTCCCCCTCCCCCCTCCCAATGTAAAACGTGTAAGCCCCTTGCTGTGTCTCCAGCCCAAGAGGTACCAAATAGATTAAGCAGTAGATAGTGTTGCGACTTTGGCATGGAACCAGCTTGACCGATATGATGCCTCTCTGTGTCAAGGCTATGGAGTAGAACAGGGAGATCTGGGCTCAAACCGTACAGTTCCCCAGCAGCGATTTTCGGCCAGTCACTTCATGGTCATCATCATTATCATCGTCATTTAAAACTGAGAAAAATTAAAAGCTCAACCTTAATTCAAGGAATTTATTCAAAATCTACGTAAGAAATAAGACCGAAAATTACTTCTAAACGCTTCGGCTCTAAGGCCTTTATCAATAGAATGCCCATTATCATCGTCACCACCGTCATCATCATCGTCGTCGTCATCGTCAGCATCGTCGTTTTCAAAAAAGTAGAAACTTAAAGTGGACTTTGAAAAATTTAATAAAAAGTTCCATAAGCAGTCCTTCCTTAGGGAACAGAATAACAATACAGAATTAACACAAAATGATCACTACAACACAGGTGAACACACAACATCATCATCATTAAAACAAATATAATTCTGCCCGGGTAGAACAAAACTGTTTGAAAAATGTGTAATGGATTTCTTAAAGATAGTCAACTTTGGTGCTCAACATTTTATTAAGATCACCATCATCATCATCATCATCACATCATCATAGTAATAAAAATAATAATAATAATAATAAAAAGAATGCGTGTAGAAGTTGCGATCTATGGAATCCTAAAAACGCTGTTCTCAGCTTCTGGACAAGGATGTATCAAAAATCCAAAATTTATTTCCTAAGAGATCTTCAGTCCCAAACGTTTCATTTCCAGTGACCAGTACAACCTGGATTTGGACTTTTTTGGGTGACTACGAATGAAAGCGAGAGATAAAATACTTGTGTGGAAGTTCGAGTTATTTACAAAAGTTATAGTAATAATGACAATAAACTTTGATTACTAATAATTTTTTAGTAGTCTGCAGGTCTGTCTAACGCATGTGACCGATAATAATAATAATAAGCTGGAATCATTCAGGGGAAGTAATCCTGCTTCAGCTGCAGAGATAATTACTTTGAGTTACTTCTCTTCCTGAAACAGTAATCATGTCCCGTTAATCCGAATCTGGTGGTGTCCATGTATGTTTTCGGATTATCGAATTTTCCGGATTTTCGGATCAAACCATTTATAAAGCAGATAGTCTAGAGTTAGAGCCGTTTCTTCAAATGATAGCAGAGCAGTTTAGACACAATGTTTAGACGAAGTCACTTAATGAATGAATGAATGAATGAATGAATGAATGAATGAATGAATGAATGAACGAATGAATGAATAGTAGAAGGAGACTGGGTAAAGAGGAAAAGAATGAAACAGAAAGGGGGAACTATTCTTTTATGTTGCAAAAGATCAGAGTTGAAAAAAAGGTGCTTTGAGTACCTTTAGACTTACTTCTCCAGAAGCTTACTTCCGTAAATGACCTTATGATAAGTCATAGGCTATCTCTAGCTTTTTGTTTCTTTAGTGTCACAGGAAAGAGCGAGACAAGATGGGAGTAAACTAACATATGGATTATGCATATGACCCCAGTGGCCATATACATAACCCATACGTAAGATAACGCACTGCGATAACTATGGGGAACTTCCAAAACATTAGCAATGGTCACTGTGAATAACCCAACACGTTCATTAACACGGCTACTGTATGTCACTCATCGGGCAGAGATAGCCCAGCCTGCAACATCAGCCATTTTTAAATAGGTAATGCTTAAAATCAATTTTCACACAAGGCTAACTTAATGAGGCAGTTAGAACTGAAGTTTAAAAATAGCTTGGAAAAAAAAAAAAACACCACTGGAATTGTTGTTCTGCATAGGTTTTTTTTAATTTCTTTAATTCCTATATAATTACCAAGATACCACGACCCTTAGAATGGTTATAGTTTTAGGTGGTCCTAAAAAGGACCGTTAAAAAAATGAAAGAAAAAATCACCAAGGCTATGGCTACTTTCAAAATAGACAATGTTTAGCACCTTCTTCTCCTCCTCCTCCTCCTCCTCCTCCTGCTCTTCCGCTTGCAGCATTGTGGCTGGAATTTAGAGCAGTAAGGCAGTTTGGAACGTTTCCTGCGCTTACAGCGACGATGACGTCGACGGCAATGTCTCCTTCTGCTTTTACAATAGCCAGGACGATGGCGTCTCATTCGCCGAGACGATGTGACTAAATTGGACCCGCCTGCCAAGCGGAAGCGAAGTCCGTTTCTACTTCGGCTAATTCTACCACTTTTGAGACCACGACTGGTTGCTTTCTTTATTCCGGCTTCCAGCTGCTTAACCGGCATGTTACGGAATTTGTCATTTGATGTTAATAGAAAGCTTTTGATTTGAGAATACGTTGAGCCACCGATTTCCTCTAGATTTCGAATGGCCTTACAAATATCCTCTTCCGTTAGCTGGTCGTCGTCTCGGCCAGGGCGTCGTTCGATATTCATGATCGATTCCTGTTCTGATAAGTCTGCAGAAGACCTGGCAGCCATCATACAGTAATAACCTGGAAAAGAAGAAATAACGGATCTGCTCTCTATCAAGAATCGCAGATCAAAAGCGTCACTGCTGTCGAGGATAGCAATATAACATTCACGCGGCCGTCCGTGAGAGCTAGGCGCGCAGACCTGATGTATTGCAAAATGATCGACGGCGCCTTTGCATAGCAGGTTAGCTCTTGGTGTTACTTATTTGGACACACAGCCAGCTTACTGTTATAACATACATCTCGTGTATTTATAGCCATTTCATCTTAATTAATTATTATTCTCATTCCCTTGGAGACAGACCCGGACGACGAACTCCACGGGACATCACAAGAAAATTTAAACTCTTGGGGCTATAGTTCACAATGCTGTCTGACTTTGGACGCTGGCGGTAACCACGGTAAACATCATTTTGGAGCTTTCCTTACTTACCGCCAGCACGCAAAGATAGATCATAGCAGTATGCGTACGGCCCTAGATTTTACTGTGAATTGTCGTGTAGATATACTGGTGTAACCAGACAAGAGTGAACGAGAGAAGAGGAAGAAAAAGAAAGGAAAGAAAAAATAGAATTTTCATCCTCTTGATGATGTTTCTGTGCGTTTTTCTTCATGTTGGTGCGATCTAGATATCTCTTTAAAAATAGGTCGTGCTACTTAGACTGAAGGTCAATATCCAAAGGAAGCTTTGTTCTAATATTCATTGAGCCCAAATCCTGTAAACCTGAAACCACTACAATCTTTTAGACCATCTACGTGCACGTTAGATTTTTTTTTTAGTTGGTGCATCCGTTCAGTATTATATGGTTTGCAGTTGATATGGTTTACGTTGATACTGTCAAATATTGTGTGCCAGTACTTGAAACTAAGGTAGGAAGCAAAAAGCTTAAACATTTAATATAATTTATTTAACGTTATAAATTCATTTCAGTTGAAAACTGTCAAATTCTTTCTATCAGATCCTTCTTCCTGAGTTTTCAAATATACAGTTATTGGACTTTCAAATAATACACAACTTTTATTTCTGAAGTCGTTTTCACTCATCTTTTCAGCCAAATTATGAGCTCTCTTCTCCTGGTTAGCGTAGTATCGAAATATCGGTTTTCAGATTGTGGAAACACTTATAATGATAACGTTTGATTTTATATCTGGTATTACGAAATTAAATTACATTAAAATTCAAAGCTAACGATTTTAATATACAACACGGACGGCTTTGCGGATTGAAAAGATCTATCGTAGATTGTATTTCATTGCTATATACATTCTTTTTTTTAAAAAAGGGTAAAAAAAATAAACAGGACTGATGTGTATAGTTACCTTTTGTGTATTTTTCTACGAATTAAGGTGCAAACCGCATGTTTTTACATTACGTAGTTCTCAAGAAATCTGTGACACAAATTTGGCAGAAGCGTTTTATTAATATAGATAGAATTATATAAAAGTGCACTTGGGGTGCTTTGTTCATGAACTCCTCCGTTATTACCTAACCTATGCGTTTGAAACTTAACAGGCTTCGACAGCATCTATGCGGTCAGGATCTCTTCTACAAAAATCTTCGAAAACTGCTTTCCCCGATTTTATAGAATATAGCTTTTGTACCGCATGAAATGTGGGGTGTTTATTTTAATGTCACTATTATTTTTGTTTGAACCGGAAGTCGATCTCAATTGGTTTCAAGGAGACGCGCTGCTTTGCGAATCGAGTGAATTTCTGTCATTAAACAAGATCGCAGAAAGCGAGATAATTTACAACAAGCGAGTGGATTTATGTTGCAGATCAAACCCAATCTACACATTTACTTATCTGTTCGTGTAATGGGTATTTATGCTTGTATCTATAAAAATAAAAGGATGAAATACGACTCTACTTCTTGAATGCCTCAATCTCTTGTTTTCATTCATCTTCCTGCTTTTCTGTTTCTCCTCTTTCTCTCGTTCAATCGTCCTTCCCTCTCCTCACATGCCGCCTTCCTTCCTCAATCTTCTACCCATTTCCCTGGATTCCTCATTCCGTACGTCCTGTTCTCACCTCCCCCATCCACAATACCTCCAGTCCTCTCTCCTTTTTTTCTCCTAATATCTCATAACTTCTTTCTTTCTATCTCTTCGCCTTCTTTCTCTACCTCTCCGTTTATATTTAACAATCATTTTTTTTCTTTGAATTTGGTTGCTTGAACGATTTATGATAACTAAAATCCCACGTACAATCAATATATAACAGCTGGTAGCAATTTTTTGTCTTGTCAAATTCTGATACAAGTAGATCATTTCCACACATGGCTTGGCTCCTATTTGACGTTTTTACTCATGTGATTTGGCTCCAGCTGTAATTTTTAAAATATCTGGCAACTTTGATATGAACATCAGCTTTTTGTTTACCTACGCTTGTTATTTTCGTAATAAAATCTTCCGTTTCAGTGTTATACTACACATGTCTCTACAGAGTGAAACGATACAGTTTTGCCTACGATGTTGTGTATATGGGCTTATGTTTATCTTTGTCTTGCATAGCGCACCAAATATAACTGAACGGTCTTTGTGGGGGGTGGAGGGGATAGGGGAGGGGAAAGCGTATCTTGTGGGGAAGTGGAGAGATGTCCTGAGTGGCGAAGTTCCAATGTTTGGCATGTTATTCATTCGTTCTTAGTGTTTAAAACGGAAAAGTAAAGTTTGATCTAAATGCTTTCCATATCGGCCTCCGCGTTTTCACGGACTTCAGATCAGACAATATATTGAGGTCACATTAGGAAATGTTTTAATGATCATAGCTTAATAGAAATGATGATACTGGTACGTTATAAAGATAGCTGTCTATTCACAACTCCATTTGTTCGCGTCTTCGCAAAACTGTTTCCAGTTAAAAATCGAGTATTTAAAGAATATGAACATTATAAATGGAACTCTTATTGACCCTGTAAGGAAATGTTATACAATGTTAAACATCTATTTCATAATACAAACCCATTGAACATAACACAACATACATGTAAATACATAACATAACAAATTAAACAGAAAGCAAAGTCATTGTCAACCGTGCAGCGCCCTGGTTCCACCAGCTCTATAGCCAGGTACTCATTTACATCTGTATCGAGTAGGTTAAGGGGAATGAAATGTCTTTCCCATGGACACCACAACGCAAACCGTTCGGGCCATGACTCGTACACATAAACCTTAAATTTGACAGTCTTCAGTTTCTGAGTACGACTCACAAAACACACGGCCACGCGCATTGAATGGGCTATGTCGCATGGACTCGGAACAGTCAAATACGACCATTGTATGCCTTGCCAACAAGGCGGAAGTAAATAAAGAAACCCGTCTTACCACACCCGATAGAATGGTAATTATTATAGTGGCCCTGAAAAGGGCCGTGAAACGAAAAAAAAAAAATTTAGAAACTTAGAGAGACCGATCTTCTGAACCCATATTACCTCCGCCTTCTGCTTGCAGATCTTCTTCTCCTTCTCCTCCTTCCACTAATACTCCTGCTTCTCCTGCGTCTACTTTTCCGACTACTTCTCCTAGCCCTCCTCATCAACTGTGCTTGGCCTAGTCTACTGTTGAGCTTAAATCGAAGACCTCGTCGCACACGAACTATGGTTCTTTTCTCAAGCCCTCGGCTCATAGCTTTCTTTACCTCGGTCTCAATTACCTTATCGGAAAGTTCTTGAAGCGGAGTTTTCGTGGCTATGAGATACGCCTTTATTTGGCCATATGTAGATCCATCTTTTGATCGGAGCTTCTTGATTGCATGTAGCACGTCTGTTTCTGAGATGTTGTGTATCTTCTCGTCTTCATGACGCGAGTCTGTTTCGGTGTTTTCCCCTTCTGATTCAGCTTCCGATTCGTTGCCCATTGTCACGTGATTTTACAAGGAGAGGCGCGATTTGATTTGCACGCGAAACAGTGTGTTTACCTACGGAGAGACGCAGGTCAAACCAGTGTTACGTGCCTTTCGTAGAGGCGCCATTTCCACACGGACGTCACAGAGCGCTAGAAAATTAAATTTGTATTTTCGTGTTCTTTCTTTTCTTGTTGAATGGCGCTCTTGGAGAGACTTTTGTGTGTACTGTGTATCTCTTGCACATTAATGACCTGTCTACTTCTTGACACTAAATCTGCTTCTTACGATCGTCATAGAACTTGCAATGTGCTATACGAATAATATAAAAAAATAAGTCAACGACTGCAAATATTTTTGGTCCGTTGCACTTGGCTACTATTTCATTTTGTTTATGCGTGTTGTCTAGGTTCTAGATCTTTGTGGGTATAGTTTGCGATTTTCGTTTTTTTTATGAACCGGCAAGTAGACATGGCGTAGGTTTATTATTTTCCCGGGCAACCTATAGATTGCAAGTCCCCCCAAAAAAAATCCTCTTTAGATTAAAATTTATTATCGACAATGCGAAACTTTGATAATATAGTAAAACTTCAGGAACTCTTCCTTCAAAGCTTACTCCTTAATTTCGAATTTGTAAAGTGCTTAAGTTAGATTATATACCGGTCTAACTCATATGTTGTTCAGTGATGTGTGAAGAAAGAGAGTAATTGCGAATGAGACTCAATATTTGAACGTTCATTATCTAGTTGTTATGTATGTGACCTCTGTATGTATATGACTTTGTTGTGTATTTCATTTGTAATATTATGTATCTATGTGTATGATGTGTATTGCTCTGTGTTTGTATTATGAATGAGATGTATAACATTGTATGATATTGTACAATAATTTCCCTACGGGGTAAATAAAGTCGTATTTTTATTTTCATTTATTTTTTCACCCGTATCGTGTACTATCTTTTTAATTGCCAATGTAAGTCGGTCACGCACTACATCTGTCGTGTGACTTCCAGTTATATAAATTAAACTTATTAAACCTCTTATAAAGTATAGTCTCGGCACAAAAGCAACATAACGAATATGCCAGAGCTTTCGAGCGGTTCAAGTGAGAAGTCGTGAAGTCTCACTGTATTATAAATCTTTTTAAAAAATATATACTACACGTATAAGAACTGAACTGTCCATAGAATATGCACTGGAACCTCGATATTAAGTACCCATGTTTTAAAACTTATACCTCTTTGTTAAGTATGAATTACACAAACACGGATGTATTATTATTGTATAATATCCTTATTCAGACTGACTTCGACATTAAGTGCAACTCAGTAATAAGTAGGCCTATACTTCATCCATGCACCAAGGCATATATTCAGGTTCTTCTGTATTATTATGCTGTAAGGAGTAAATATTTGTCATGCCACGCCAGTCTCCGTTTTCACAGAAATGGTTTTATCAGAAATAGATAACTCAATAATTACACGAAGTGTGCTAAGGACTAAACCCAAACCATGGAGTCCAGTGTCCCCAGTGTGATGTTTCAAGTCCGCTGAAATCGCCAGAAAAAAAATCTAAAGCTATCATCTTAATCTTTTATTTGTTTTCCACTTTCAGGCGTGGATCTCAAACTAGACACAACGACTGCAGATCCATGCAGTGACGTCAATGCCTTCAAGTGCGACGATAGTCACTGTGTCTCTGGAGATGTTGTGTGTGATGGGGCAGCCCACTGTCACAATGGGAGAGACGAAAGTGTGGAAATCTGTGGTAAGGCCTGGTCAGGTGTGGTTGGTGTGGCTGCGTTGATCATTATCATCATAATTGTTGTTTTTTTTTTCTTCTTAGTCTAAAAGTGTTCGAAACTACAAGCCAAAACTCTCAGTGATCTCTCATAAGATGAGGTTATGGGAGACTGACTGTAGATCTACTCTTTGAGACATTTGATACAATTTTCTACTCGAACTACAGTAATGATCTGAGAATACCAAGAGGAGCCTGTAGATCAGCTGGAGCCACCACTATATTCATAGAACTGTATTTGGTATTTAAAGTGAAGATCCTTCATTTAGATTTGCTCGGTTTCAGTTCAGATAAAAAGGAGGTCAGAGATTTGGCTTTTTTTAGCTGACCACATATTTGCACAAATGTGATCCCTTGACGCCTGTTACAAAAGCTGCCTACGACAACGCTAACGAATTCCCTGACACATTTCGCTACTTTTGTGGTGTGGTTTTTTTAAAGCACAATCTGTTGAAGCGACAGATTTTGTACCTGTCTATCTTTCAATCTGGTCGTTTTGGACTTTTGACCCATCAGGCTCCCGCAGACTTAAGGGTTGTTCCATAGAACTTTCTCAGATATTGCAACACCAAAACAGTTCTACATTTTAATTGTATGAGGCACCGCTTAGTTTTTGTCCCATTCATTTACATTTAATCGTGTGTCAGATAACAATTTCACCACACACTTTGCCTGGAGTTGACTTCCCTCCCCCTTCCCTACTAAGCATTACCAACCTCCAGTGTCAGATATCCCTTTCCTTGACATAGACATTCATTTTGAATGAACGCTTGTAATGTTTCTAACATTCTTCGTGTTTCAGGTTGTTTGCCGACAGAATTTCGGTGTAATGCCACCACTTGCATAGACAAGATACGGCGTTGTGACACCAGTATGGACTGCGAAGATGGGTCGGATGAGCTGGGATGTGGTGAGTGTGTAGGAGAGGCTGAATACAGTGAAACCTGTATATAGCGACCATTGTTCGTTCCGATCCTTAGAGGAATGTTTACTAAAAGCGGTAAAAAAAATCAGATCTGTTTTAAAGTCATGTCAGTCACCGCATGGGGAGTTGAACCAGCTTCGAGTCATCTGGCCTATGGGGCTATTAAATGTAAATTTTTGAGAGCAGGCATGCTTAGAAGTCAGACTTATAAAGCCAGTTATTCTTATTATAATACTGCTACTATTACTATTAATATCAAAATTAAAAATAAACAACAACATAATAATAATAATAATAATAATAATAAACAAACATGATAATAATAATAAACATAGTAATAATAATAATGATAAGACAATGGAATCTGAATAATATGTTTACAGTTATGGACTTTACATGCAGCAATTCTTTATTTTTCTCTCTTTTCATCATTCGGAGGGACCTCGATATATAATATACCTCAATAATCAGAATGCTTTTTTCCATGCACTAAGGCCATAATCTCGATGTTCTATTGTAATAATGATAATGATAGTATGCTAATAATGATAATAATGAATCTTTCTTTCATTGACTTAAATATTATCGACAGAAACCTACATGTGCCCACCCACGACCCACATCAAATGTGACAATCACTTCTGTGTCCCACGGGCTCGTCACTGTGACTTTGTGGATGACTGTGGCGACAATTCAGATGAGAAGCCATGCAGTAAGTCACTGTGTTTTCTTGTTGCACATCGTCGGTCTTCGCATCGGACCGGCCACGCTTACGGTTCGATGCGGAGACCGACCATATAGTGAAGATGCAAGTACAGTGGAACTCAGATGCTACAACCAAAGGTCTTTCTTAATTATTAGTCAGTTCCAATGGAGCTCTGCTCAGGCTGAAGCAAACAGTAGTGTGAGTGGGTTATCAAATCCCGCTTCTAAGAGTAAGAGATGCATTGGCCAATGTAACAGACCATATCAGCCAGTCACGTTCCTCTGACAATGGAAAAGTCATACTTGGAAGTAAAGATTGTTGGAGTTGTGTTTGCGATGACCGGATGACCGTGCATGCATAGTAACTACTGAGAGTGGTCCGTTGCTTAACACAATGTTGTGCTTGTTGTTAATCCCAGTTGCTTAGCTTCTTATAAAGTGAACTCTGAAAAACACGAAACGTTTGATAACACACGCTCAATAGTTTGGTCCCAAGAGTGAGCGTTTTATCCAAAAGCGCCCCTATATCTTGCTGTATAGGACCAACCAGTGCTTTTACTGTACTTTTACTGGTTTTGTTACTTTCGCCGATGAGGTAAGCAGTCATTCAAGTTTGTTAGTGTGATTTTTGGATTTTTCAACAGATAGTCCATCAAAATAAACGTGTTTCTGTTTCTGATGTCACAGACCGTTGTACAGAGTTCCTCTGCCATAATGTAATCTCTTTCTTGATATTGAATTTGACATGATATTCATGACATGGTTTACAAGCAGTGTGAAGTTATTAATCAGATGAGGGGATGGAATTCCGAATGAGACTTATGTCTACTAATACAACCTAAACCCACCCCCTGATCGTAACTTGTCATTCGTTATTAACATTTGACCAACCATTTGTTATTGTATACAACCTGGGTTCGATTAAATAAATTTAAAAATGCAAGATAAACCTAACCCTAATGCCCATCAAGACAGGAGCATCAATCGAGGCGAGTCCCTACCCATAATGTTTGTCGAGACAGAAGCACCAGCTGGTGTGAGTCTCATTTGGAATTCCTCTCGGACAGGGCACCAAGATAAACGTTGCTGATGTTTCCTTCTCCAACATCACAGGTCCAAGACCATGTTATGCTACTGAGTTTCGGTGTAACAACTCCCAGTGTGTCAGCATGGCTTACCTCTGTGATGGGACAAAGGACTGTGTCGACGGTAGCGATGAGGATGTAGCTGAATGTGGTAGGTGTAAACAGCAGTGAGGCAGAGGCACTAGAGAGCTTTTATTTTAAAGTTCGGATCTCTTACGGATTAGTATGGTTGAGGTATGTATGTGCGTTATGACATTTCCTGGTACAACGATCATAATTGCACCTTACGAAGAAGGATCAAATGTGAATTTCACAACCTCTTTATGACGCGCAACATAATCATAACACCAGGAAAATTCAAGGCATTTAATGCCATACACACATTATGGAATAAAAATCCGAATTTGAAAACAAAACCTCTCTAGTCTCTGTTTAATTACCAAGGTATATTTTTCAGGACAGTTTTGACAGAGACAACTCTGACGCTCTCTATCTACTTAACTTAGCAAGAAGAGCTCCAGAGCAGAGTATCATTTCTCAGAACGTTATATCTAAACTTTGAAGAGGATGCTTCCTTTTTATCTTCTGCTTGGCACTCTAAACTCACTAGCACGACTGTCAGTGGGAACATATGACCCCCAATCTCCATGATAAATTGGACTGACCAGCCCTTCATAATGTCTACATAAAATTATACTCACAGACTCGAAGACATTACAAGAGATCGTGAGTCGTACTGAATCAGAGCTAAGTGCCATGGAGTGCAAATGATCTGTTTCCGACACGGATTCTCCCATCTGGATCAAATACTTGTTTAGGGTCTGGGTCAGGGTTGGACATACGGTTAGGGAAGAAAGAGCATCCTTGGAACAGTTCCTGTTTCATTTTCCTTGTCCAAAAATTTTCTCGTGTGTCCTATCTCTTCCTTAATCCTTCCTTGATGTTTTGTTATATATTAATGTCATTACTGTTTGATGCTGAATCAAAACAATTTTCCAGAATATGGACGAATAAGTTATCTTATCTTATCTTATCTTATCTTATCTTATCTTATAACCAAGCACCAAATAGGAAATACCCTGGATATTGTCTATTTTCCTGTGGTATACGATGCTTAATTCACCTGTCTTTATTCTCAGAGAAACACTTCAAGTGCCCTATCGGATTTTACATTCGTGGAGAACACAGGTGTGACGGGTGGAAGGATTGCCTGCTCAGCAACAATGATGAAATTAACTGTGAGTATAATAGGACAGTTATTGATTATGAGTGTCACCTGTAAAAATTCTCCTTTCCATCTTTTTACTTAAGCTGCTTACAGACATCTCACCATCAAACAGAATCTCGTCATCGACAAAATGCAGGTTTTTAATTTTCCTGAAACGATGCTTCAGCTGAAAAGAACAGGAAAACAGACTAATTCGACAGTTACAGAGTCCTTGATCTGGTTGATGACCAAAACATTTATTTTTTTTATTTCCCTATTTTTTAAAAGCATGTCTTTGCACTTGCACACAATATACTCTATTGTACGGGCAAGATGACTGGCTGTCAAATCTCAGATTTTCCGGAACAAAGTCACTGTAAAGAGCGTCTTTATTTCCGAGTCAAATGTAATGAAAAGCAAATTGTTTCGGCTTAGGGTAAAGTATTTGCACATACATTCAGTAGTTAAGGGCACATTGTAGTTCCTGCGTTCAGTGGCATTGTATACTTTTTGCCTGCAAATCTGTGGTCACCAAAATTGTGCTTTGTAATCAGAGTGGACATCGATTTAATTATCTCCGTGTTTTTTTTAGGATTTGCTGCAGTTTTGCAAATGTTCGCAAAGTTAAACATTTTCCGTAAATTTGGTGCAAATTTTGCTGATTTAGGCCCAACAATGCACTTTTTATAACATAGTTGCAACAATGTCAATGATAATAGAGAAATTATGAGCCATTTCTATAACATTGCAACGGTACCATGGTGAGAATTATAACGTTATGATGCTATATTTGCAAATTTTGGTGCTAATTGTACCACTCTTTGCCTGTAAATTTTGCAATTCTCGAAGCAAATTTTGAGGATTTCAAATGCAATTTCCTGCAGGAACAGTTACATTGGTTATTAAAATCACTACAGGACACTTGGCATTTCTATCTGTTTGATCAGTTTAAATAGGGTCTGGTGTAGATCGGTTTAATCCGTTGATGAGTAGGTTAAACAGTTACTTTGTTATGTACCTTAATTCATTTTGCACGTGGCTTCTATTTCCAGGTGGAAGATGCGTGGGCGACCAGTTTCGTTGCCCGAACTCTCAGTGTATCAGTGGCAGCAACGTGTGTGACGGTGTATGTGACTGTTCATCTTGTGCTGATGAGGACAACTGT
>JAWQUT010000045.1:2306619-2310994 GCA_033807755.1 Ellobium chinense | reverse complement strand
GGTGGGGAGGATTGTCATAGCGAATAAAAACAATGTTGCAATTTGAAATTCCTCAAATTAGCTTTAATACAGTACCATATTTATGGTTCATTTGCTAAATCACTTCCAAATTTATGAACTCCAGCTTAATCTATGTAAAATTACATTACAGAATGGTATAAGTTAATTTGCCTACAGCCATTTACAAAGGCATATCATGAGAGATGAAATAGCAAACTAATGTCATAATGCAGATTCAAATTATAGTATCCGTATCCGTTATCACAGGAACGAAATACGAAATACTAAGACGGAATTTTCGGTAACTTTTTTTTTGTAATTTGCTTAAGATGACATCATAGCTTTATTCAGTGATCAAATCAAATTTTATCATCAGTTAGTGGGAGAGTGAAACAGAGAGAAAGAGAAAGAGACAAGATATGTAAATCTAATTTAGTAGCAGTTATGTGTATATATATTTTTTTCCTTCCTTTTCATTTGTTCCTTTGTATTAATATAACATTACATTGTATATGGTTGGCTTATACCTAGATAAATAAATAAACTTGAAACTTGAGTAAACATAAACTATCATCATATTCAAATGTGTGAATAAAAAAAAACATGTTAAGAAAGTTTTGCTTAACGGTAATGATATGATACCATAGCCTGAGGTTGAGTTGCGACTATAACCATTAGGGAGGTTTTATTTTCACGTTTCAGATCTCTCACGGACTATTTTGGCAGAAATAGGCTTGCGCATATAGCATTTCCTGGCATTCTGTATGGAGCAAACTGCACGATACGAAATATATTAGACTCAGAAATGAATTTTACAACTATATTATAGCATATTGTACATTGTCATGTGCGACAATAAACTACGGAAATGCCATTTACGCCCGTTTACCTCTGCCATAACGATTGAAAAAGATGCGAATTTGACAAAATAAAATAAATGCTCTCTATTGTCTGTTCTCAATCTCATACCACAGAATACCTCTGCCCGGTGTCAGCCAAGATATGTACGTGCAAAGGAGAAGAAATGAATTGTGAAAATAAGGCTCTACTAGAAGTCCCCGCGCTCAGAGAGGAGGAACATTTTTCCAAGTTGTAGGTAAATCGATGTTGTAAGAGGCGTGATGTTGTTTGTGCTAATATATGTGATTGTCATGGTTGATTTTTAAAGTTGTATTATGAACATCAGCGATGTTGTGTGATATAGAATGAAGGCACATCATTGTATGCTGTAGGGTTCACTAACTTCGCTTTCTGTTAGTCTGATGCCGATCGTGTAAAGTCATAATAATAATAATAATAATGATGATAATAATAATAATAACAGTAATAATGCAGTTTATAAGTGGCCTATCCAGGCTAATGCCCGCTCGCGCGACTTCACATTATTGTCATCCGAGCAGGCCAGGTCACTTCAAGGCTTTCTCAACTCCCTGATGAGCTTACAGTGCCGCTGCCATTTACCAGCGTTGAAGAGTAGCATTCTAGCAATATCTTTCTCTGCCTATAGCCAGGTACCCATTTTATAGGCGGGTGAACTGAGGAAAATTTGAATGAAACGCTTTCCCAAGGCTCCGTAGCCAGGAATCCAAATCCATGACCTTTAGATTTTGAATCCAACCCCACAATCATTCGGCCGCACTGCTCCTCGCTGTATGTGCGTAGAAAACTTGGATGCACATTTTGTTTTATGCACGCAAGATCGGTTTCAGGCTAATGGAAAATGAGATTAGTAACCTCTATCGCAATCAGAGACCTGTCACAATGACATGCCTTCATTTTATTGTGGTTGTCACTGGTGTAACGTAATATGCTATACCGTGATTAGGAGTGATGTTATTACAGTACTGTTGTAATTGTGATGTTTGAGGGCTTGCGTATTAACGATGGGATCTGTTACCGTTGTAAGAATCCAATTAGTGCGTTGATGATGAATGCACCCGTTTTAGCGTTCAAAATGCAGAGTGAATGTAATTTTTTTTACGATGGTAAGAGATCCCATTGTTAATGGGCAAGCTCTCAATTGACTCTAGCCAGACTGTCGGATGAATAGGCGTTACAGCTAAGAGAGGAAGGATTGCCTGTGCATCAAACGCAATCCCTTTCCATAATCACTGTGTGTAAATTCGGGGGTGTATCACATCTCGAATTTGTTTTGAGAAATTTGCCACACTTGGGCGTTTGATTTTAGCCTCTAACCATTACATAGCCCCTGGGAGAGTCACTTGATGTTACCCATAAATGATGCATATTTAAAAACAAACTAAATCTTCACTTAAAGGTTACTCAGGCGCCCCCTACATCTGACTATTCGTCATGAATATTATTATAGGACACTCCCGTCGAGATACTCCCACTGAATGCCTAGTTTAAGATTAGGGGCAGGGTTAGGGGTAGGGTCAAGGAAGGAAAAGCAAACTTGGAACAGACCTTAGACATTATTATTGAGTTGGAATGGAGTTAGATTCTGAATGAGCAGCAATTTCCATTAGTCTTACCTAAGAAATTCTCAGAACTTGAGCAACGTTTACTATAGTAATCAATGGTACTGTTAACATTTATTTAGTTTCATATCCACAGTGTGATTTCACGATTATTACTTCTGTCTTTACGCCTCTTGGAGAATTAATCGATCGCTTTGAAAAAGCATCATGGCCTATCACCGGAGGCCTCAAACCAAGATGGTCCGTGGATCGCAAAAGACAACATGAAGAAGTTGTATTATCATTGTTATTATTATTACCATCATTATCATTTTTATTAGGATTGCTAGTTGTTGTTATTGTTCTCATCGGTGTCGATCTTGGACATATCGTGGTAATTCTTGTGACTTTATAATTGTGGCAGTAGTATAGTATGATGGTACAGTAATGATGATGTCGATGTAGTGATAGTGGTGGTCGTATCCTCTCCCTTATACCTGTTTGTTGAAGTAATCAAGCTGGTGGTGTTGATAAGGGACTTCATCTCTCTCTCTCTCTCTCTCTCTCTCTCTCTCTCTCTCGCGTGCCCGCTTCTTCCACTCCTTTCTCATATTCTATAAGAATTCTTATATAAATATATGATAATTATTATAGTATATTATGATGTATACTATACAGAATAAACCTGCCATGCTGTTATGGTTTAACATTAATGTTTAGCCAGCTGCACTGGTTGAATCATAAAATCTCCATTTGTCGGGTGCCTTTCAAATATAAAATGCTAACAATAACATTCCACTTTCGGAGCAGAGAAAGTGCAACTTAAACATTCAAAATTTACTTCGCGGTTTCAGCTACGAGGTATCTTAACAACTTTCTGGGCATGATTTACTCTTTGCCTCAGTTTACAGCAACATGTCTTTTTTTTTTAACTTCCTCTCTTACATTTCCCTATTCCTTTTTTTCCTTCAAGCAAAACATTAAGAACAAGACTAACAACAACAGCAGCAGCAGCAGCAGCATCAACAAGAATAACAACAGCAACTACAACGACAACAACAACAACAACACTAAAACAATAACAATCAAAATCTAAAAATAATCGCATTTTAACTTCTTTCCCAGGCGATACGGTGGTAACCTTCTGAATCTGACCAACTCAACCTTCTCCGGGAAATATTTTGACAAGGTCACCTACATGTAAGTGTCTGCGAGTGAGTAGCAAAGCGTGTAACAGGGAGATTCGGGAAGAGGGGGCTGTCAGACTGTGCAGACTATCATATTCAGAAGTTCATAAGGCGGATTCAGATTCAACGTGCGAAGCCAATTTGCTTTAAGTATAGTACAGTTGATGAGTTGAGTTGATCTTGAAAGACAGTAACATGACGTTGTTATGTAATTGCTTTAGAGCAACCAATAATTACTTTGTATACATCATTACTAAACGACATATTATATGTATTGTAAGTCACAAAAAGCTCCACCTTTTGTATGGATATGATTTACTTTCGCTGCATAGGAATAACACCGAACTAACGTGAATACACCTGAACTAGCACAAAAAAAAACAGTCTATTCTAATGTCGCAAAATAAGTTTGTAATCTCGTAACATTGCTTGCTCTGCAGGGATCTCAGCAATAATTCCTTGACAGAACTTCCTGTTCAACTCTTCAACACCATGTGGCAGCTGACCTATCTGTAAGTTTGGTTGTATCTCAATGGATTTGACCACAGTGAAAATGTACATAATATTTGTTTTCTGGTGTGGATGTTGCTGGAATGTATAGTCTACTATTTTTACGTGCCTGACACCATAAGGGTTGCAAGCCCCTATGGACACAGACCCAAACGAATTCAGTCTTTCATCAAATGTGTTTGTTTTTTTTAAGTTACGATGGCTGAGGCATAGACAGCCCTCTTCTATCATTTTTTTATAACATGTATATATCTACGT
>JAWQUT010000045.1:2284119-2301619 GCA_033807755.1 Ellobium chinense | reverse complement strand
TAAGCCACTTTTTTTTGGAATGGCGGCGTGGTCGTGTATAGACGTCTACCTGATTCCAAACTGACGGCGAGGCGATGGGTGCCGATGCAGAGGTTGCGGGTTCGATTCCCACCACATGACTTTCTTTCCTTCTTTCATTTTCTCTCTGCATTTGTCGTCTTGAGCACTTCCCCCTTTATCCTATTTGACTCCAACTAAGTATCACTAGAGTGTTGTTACTGTTATAAACATTATGCACCATTGTTATTTACAAGTGCAGCACTGCTGGCAACTGCAGCCCACTCCTTTTCCTAACATTCAAATAGGGCAAACACTCCAGGCTATAGGAGGCGTTAATCATGGCTAATTTAAGCAATCGAACATTCGCTTATTCTATTCTTTCACCACAGAAAAACCGACAGCTATAGGTTTTGCTGCCTGGCCCAGAAGAGCGTGGATTGTTTACCCGAGCCGGATGAGTTCTCATCCTGCGAAGACCTCATGTCCAACCACATCCTGCGAGTGAGCATCTGGGTGCTGGGAGTTGTCGCTCTTTGTGGCAACTTCATCGTCATCATCTGGAGAGTTCGAGATTTCCGGGGCGGAAAGGTAAAAACAGATTTAGCGGTAAGCCGATACCTGATATTTAGTTATTGCCATACTCAGCTTTCATGCTCTTAGTATCAAAAATATTCATTGAGTTTCCATTCTGATATTCAGTAGAGAGTAGGTCTTTTGGTGCCTTTCGATAATTTTAATACATTCGGCAATCAAAGCCGGATAACATTGTGGCCTCTTAAATCGAAAGTATCGAAAAGGCGTCGATATTCCAGAGCTTGAGTTTTAATAGCAACATCGACATTGCAGACTATTGAGAATATCGATACTTAAACTATATCGCGAGCTACTGGACAGGTTAGACTTACAGTAGAGAGAGCAAAGTTCTGAGCAAGCTCTTTAAGCATACTTTGTAACATAAGGATTAGGCTTAGTTTTAGATTACATGATTTCATATTGTCTAGATAGCATGTAGACACAATATGGCATTGTGTAGCTCATATCGTATACCATCCTAAAACAGAGCTCGTCTAGATTTTAAAAAAATGAAAACATTATAGGCAGCAGTATTTAACTCTGTTCCTCATGTGCCAGTCATGTGTTGAAAACCTTTCTGCTCTCTTCACAGGTCCACTCTTTCTTGATCACAAACCTGGCCATAGGAGACTTCCTCATGGGGGTGTACCTGCTGATCATAGCAGCTGTTGACACCCATTACAGAGGCGTGTACATAATACACGATGAGGAGTGGCGGCAGAGCGGACTGTGCAAGTTTGCAGGCTTTGTATCGACATTCTCTAGTGGTAAGTAAAGTAATGTGAGGAAGGGGGTGTGTTGGTAAGGGAAGAGGCATGGATGGAGGAAGGGGGGAGGGGTTGAGGAGGCAGAGGGAGGCATGGACAGAAAACGTGGAAATGGGGACACTATGGAAGAATGATTAGCGCCAATTCAGTAAACGGCAGGAAATGATTGGAGATATTCTGTGAAAGACAGACAGAGAGAAGGGTGGAGAGATAAATAAGAGAAACACGCCTATAAATCATTAACTCTGAGCCATTTGGTCACGCTTCGCCCATAAATGCTGCCTCGGCTCAGATGGATTTGCTTTCATCTTTGAAAAACTCGACTCTTTTCATATCAACTTTATTTACCAGAACATTCGGCCAGATTGTAAACTAACGATCTGCAAAGTTTCAGTGCAGCTTGAAAGGCTATTGTCATGAAATTCGGAAAACAATAGGGCTTCCTGTTGTGAACAATGGATGCGGATAGGTTCAAAAAAGCTTGAACCCGAAAGTAAGAAAATCGTCGAATCATGAAAGCAAGCCAATATTAGAAGTATGCATTTATTGCGCTGATAAGGTGGTTGTTTACTTGACTGACACATTCAACTGCATGTAGTTTTGTACTCATTCATTCATACAGTGATTGACTGTTTAGTCATTTATCTTTGTTTCACTTCTTTTTCCAGAGCTGTCTGTATTAACGCTGACCACCATTACTCTGGATCGCCTCATCTGTATACTGTTCCCTCTCAAAAGAACTCGGCTGAGCCTCAAACAGGCTATGATTGTCATGGGTCTTATATGGGCACTCGTGTTTCTCCTAGCTCTCTTACCGCTGGCAGGTTTTACATATTTTGAGGTAATGATCCAACCAAATAGCGAGTTCGTAGGTTCAAGGTCAGATCTTATACAAGACCGGTATGTTTGAAGTAGGCATGCGCATAGAAAAAATGGCATTTCCTGGTTTTATGGTCTGATGTATGCTACAAACTAGAATCAGAGATGTGTAATACACGTCGAGATTGGACCATGCATTATGACTGTATCACCATCATACGCATGCCTGGCTCTGCTATGATAATTCATAAGAAATTGAAACTTGATAATATAAGCTCTCTAATATTGCTACAGATTTATGTAAAGATGCATTGCTCTATTCTTTTTTGCCAGAGGGATTCCATATGTACTGTATGGGATCTCTTGCCTTTATGTTGTCAGCTGACAACCTTATTTCTGACTTTTTGTAGGTGCAGAGTAGTACAAAAATTAATTGACTTTAAGCAGTGTTTCTGTAGACTCATTTGGTAAAAGAGTTGAATGTAGTCTACATATATGCAAAATGTTATTAAAATTAAGTTTCACTAAATTGAGATTCTCCAACTGTTTTAACTTTACAAGGGCTTTAGTATTCGTAAGGGTAAGGGTAATAATATGTTAATAATGATATGTCGCGCAATCCAGTCCAATACAATACAATACGATACGATACAATGCAATACAATACAGTACCGTACCATACCATACCATACCATACCATACCATACCATACCATACCATACCATACCGTACCGTACCGTACAGCACAACACAACACAACACAACACAACACAACAAACACAACACAACACAACACAACACAACACAACACAACACAACACAACACAACACAACATCAACACAATTTTATTAGCTCACATTATATAACTTATTTCAGGGCTTCTACGGCCGATCAGGCGTGTGTTTGGCCCTGCACGTGACTCCAGACAGGCCCCCAGGTTGGGAGTACTCAGTGGGCGTGTTTCTGGTACTCAATTTCACATCATTTCTCCTGATCACCTTCTCATACTTGTGGATGTTCTCTGTTGCCAAGAAGACACGGAGTGCTGTCAGGTGAGGCGGTTTTTATATCATTCTTGGACGAATAGATGTTTAGGAACTTGAAGCAATCTTATTGTATAAAAATTAGAACTCAGTGATATCAATACAATGGTCAATATATAATACAAACTGAGCTTAAATCTGTTGAACCATTTCGAAGAATGTACAAAGCTGCCATGGAAACCCTCAGCGTATAGGAGGAGAAACACCCTTATATAACATATTATGGCTGTTCGAAGACTGCTTTACAGCAGATTTAGCCTGAAATGAAATATTTATAAAGGAACGTCCTGAAGCCGGATGTCATTAGCAGTTTTTGCTGCTTATCTATGACAAAGCTGAGAATAGAAAAGAAACCTGTTATTTGCTTATTATCGTTTGTTTTCTCTCCTCAGGACAGCAGAGAGTAAAACAGACAACGCCATGGCGCGGCGAATGACGTTGATCGTAATGACAGATTTTTGCTGCTGGGTCCCTATTATCGTGTTGGGATTCGTATCTTTGGCAGGCGCTAGAACAGATATACAGGTGAGGGAGGAGAGGGCAAAGATGGCAGAAGGGCCCAACGAGTAATCTTTTTCATAACTTATTTCATGATCAGAGTCGCGCATTGAAGTGACTGACTGATTTGGTTTTATCTTATGTCAGTTGGATTAAGATGGTACGATCTGTCGTGATGAACATTAAAGTCTTTCTTTGCAGATATGGTGTGAAACACTGCTTAGTTAAGAAAGAAGAAAGATCGGGTACATTTGGATACAAATACTTCCTGCCTAAAGTAGAACTCACAAAAATACTATTAAATCTAAAATTTCAAACTCTTAAGAGAGATTTTTCTTTCATGATTATCTTTCGTTCTTTGCTCTGGTTCCATCTTTCTGATATAGCTAGAACAAAACATCAAATAATTTGTTATATCTGCATTTGTGTTATATTATGATCACACAGTGTTTTGCCGTCGCACGGCAACCTGCATTCAAAACTGGGGACATACGGGTAGCTAAATTGAGCAAAGCCTGTGCGCTAATGATAGTTTTCTTAGTACAGAGGCAACTGGTTCAATAATGTCATTGTAAGTGGTAATGAAACGGAGGCAAATGCAGAAAGGATCAACAATCTCTCATGGATAAAAAGATTTTCGTATGTTCACTTGTTAGCTTGATATAGGCTCAGTGTCTGAGCATGCTAAACACATACATAAGTTTTCTATTACTTCTGATTACGTCATTTTAAAGTTTAGACCAGATCGTTGTTTGAATGTAAAATCCCCATAAATGCCAAAATCCAAATTTCACAGGAGAAGCAATAACAAACAAACAAGAAAAAAACTGCCTCATTTTGGTTCAACACCGCTTCGCAGTACAATTATTCAGAAGTGAGATCTGCTGATGAATGTGGAGTAATGTATAATAGAGTTAGACTGTTCAGTGATAAGTCATTGTGCTGCGGTCAAGAAATCTTTTTATTGGTTGATGCAGAAGTCAGATAATGGCTCATAACGGGAAAGAGGGCTAGCGTTTTTAAATTACGAATGACATTTTGTGAGGCGCAAGTACATGTCCCATTCCGATGTGTGCTTCTTGTCTGTAAATTATGTAAATATTTCACATTTTTCTGTGGTATCACGAAGCTACTAAAGCTATTTCTAGAGGTGTGTGGTTTTGACTCGGATGTGCCCAACATTAGGATTGGCAATCCGAGGGTTTCAAAACCCTAATTTCAGGCAGGGTGGCGTTTATCGGGGTATTGTCTTAATCATTTCCTCACCTGTCCATCGCCACTCTTCTACACGTTTACAGACTGTCCTTTTAATTCAAACCCCCCTTCTCTTAAATCAAACTTTGAATACTTATTGTTAACACTTTAATCCTTTTATTCTCAGGTCTACGCTTGGATAGCAGTATTCGTGTTGCCTCTGAATTCAGCGACTAATCCAGTCATTTACACGCTGTCGACGGCACCATTTTTAGGAAACGTCCGGAAACGAGCGAATAGGTTTCGGAAATCCTTCATTCACTCTTTCACTGCGGAGACAAAACACAGTTATGTAGGTTAGTTAGCGATCTCGGGACCCCGGGCGGCCGGAAGAGGGTTAAACAGGTAGGTATTAGATAGGGAGCAGTGACATAGATAGTGCTCTTTCTTCATTCATAAGCCAGCCTCGAGGGACAGTCGACTTCTGACAGCTAGAATTGACTCCACGGTCAAATCAAAGGATTGCCTCTTTCAAAGCGTCACTGTGTGCCTCTCTTTAGCCATCAACACAACCTTCCTCTTTCCCTCGGCTTAGCATTTTCTATTTTTCTTTTCAGTTTATCATACTCAGCTTACAAAGCGTCATTATATAATTACAAGAATAATGGCAACAGAATATATATGCAGTAGAACCTCTTTGAACCTCTTTACACGTACTTGACATACCGATTTACTCGATTTGATAGAATGGTCCCATATTTCAATTTTTTGTTCACAAATGTTATCATTTTATTTATCAAAAGACGTTTTTATCAGAAACTTGCAAAATTATAGACTGATACCCTAGAATTCGAACTGACGAGGTTCTACTGTGTCAGTGTTGTAATGACATCACAGATTAATCATACTGGGAGAACCTGTACCACCAGTAGCCTATTCCATTTTTTTTTTTTGTATTTTATTTTTTCACGAAAATAGTCTAGTATCGTCTCTATATGAAGGGCTGAAAAAGTGAACATAGTATTAAGGTAAGTACTCCACAGTTAAATAAATAGGGCTACGTGAAAGGCAGTGAAGGTACGCATTCAAAAGAAGCTGTGCAGCATCTGGAGGGACATGTCTAGAAGGTAAGTAAAGCATGAAAGTTGAGAGACTGATAGGTAAGTAAAGGTAGGTGATACAACCACACATAAAACGCAAAAAAAATGTTACTGAAATAAAACATGTTAAATAAAAGGAGATCAGTATACAATGACCCTGGACAGATGATAAGGGAGAAAGAACACTGACATGTAGGCTTATTTAAGAGGCTTGCATGCCTCCATACTATGCTTTTTGCTTCGGCTACGTCGCCTCTCTTTCTTTATTTGCGCTTTGCAGTTGCAATGGGTACTAATTTGATAACTCTGCAGTGTTAGGTGTTAATATATAGGTGCTTCCTTTCCTTACTAACTGTTCTACTAATACTTTTCACAGTGTATATATATACAATGTGTTTTGTTTAGATTTGAATCATAATACAGTATTTTAATACAATATGTAATTTGGATTCAATAAACTACTTCTGAGTTTTAAATTGATTGCATTATTTTCTTACTTTTTAATTCATTAATCAAGCTTTATTTTGAATTACTTAAATTAATTTTTGAAATTTTGAGTTATTTGAACTAATTTGAATGTTGAATAATCCAGTTAAATTTTGAAATGACTGAATTGATTTGAATGTTGAATAATTCAGTTGATCAAAAAAAAAAAAAGAATTAATTTGAGTGAATTTTTTTTTTTAAATTTTGAAATAATTGAATTGCTTTGAATTAATTGAATTACTGTTGATAACTGAATTCAGTTTACTTAATTGGATTAATTCTTAATTATTTGAATTGATTTTAAATTATGAATAAATAATATATTAATAAAGTTAGTAACACAGTTATATTACATTAACTCAGTGGCGGTTCAAGGTGCAATCCCAATCGCTTAGCACTAAAATTTCTTACATTTGACCATGATACTTCCCCCTTCTCCCCGAGACCTTTTACCTCTCCACTTTAATACATGGTTGATATATACTGAGAAATAGTGTTACACTGGCGACTGGGAGATATTCATCATTTATGCATAATTCATTTAGTATTATCCTTAGTATTATTATTATTATAGCCCTAGATGGAGAGTGAGTAAAATAAGGTTTTTGAATTCATGGCAACAAATATCAGCTCCATGACCCCCGCAGTGCATACGTGACCTGTCAGGTCCGACCGTCTACTTAAATGGCTCTTTTCAAAATGGAATACAGGAAAGAAGACGAGTCAGCGGGCACATACATTTCATCAACTTCCTGAAACGCTGCACGAGGCACGGTGCCACCTTAAGGAGATATACGTGAATATATATATATATACCCAAGTTACGCAGTCAGTGGGATTTTCTTCGTTTCCTTAAACTCGTACTGATGGCAGGATGTCGTACAATGGAAACTCTCAGAAAATGACTCCCTGTTTATACCGTTTAAGGACTTTAAGAAAGGAGGGCCAAAATCTACATAAATGTAAATGACGTAAGATCAGACCCTGTATACACACTTTGTGTGCCATCCTCAGATGTGCGAAGCTCTCGACTTCTGAAACAAAGTTTAGACATATAGGTAATACTGGACCCCATTTGATAAACAGTTCTAGTGACTGACCGCATTCTTCCTCTTCCCCAGCTCCATTACAACTGATATAACGGGCATTTGTCTTTTATCCTCTCAAGTTTTGAAGCATCATAATAATATGCTCTCCATTATGTCCCAGGGGTCCTTGGCTCACCAATAAGTAAAGCACACCCCATTCACTGCCCCCTTCCTTCTCGGATATTTCGAATTGCAGACTTTTTACCTCGCCCCTTACTGCCGTACAAACCCTCGTGCCCTCACAACAAAAATGCATAATAATAATGTTATGCTCACCCTCTAACCTGAATTGGACCGTTGCTGTTCCTGTTTATTTCACCTATTTTTTGCACATCGAAAACATATATATGGAGCACACTGCTAGCTTCAGTATTGTAGCCTGATTGTTGAGCAATATCTGGCTGCATTTCACAATGCAACTTCCTTAACATGTGTTAGCCATTCCCAAGCAACCTCCAGTAGTACGTTTGCCCCCCATAAAACGATGGTCCACATTTGCTTGTTATTTAGCACTTTGCACACATTAGTCAGAAGGCAAAGATTTGAACTCCTTAGTCAGCCTGTTGTAGACCACTATCTAGAAGCACCATAACATAATTATGTTACGTTTTCACTACTGCTCTTTGGAATCCACCATATAGATCTAGTCAACATTTCGATCACACGCTTAAGCTTCAGCCGAATAACATTATAATCCAGAAAACCACCTACAGAAAACACCGAGGAGTAAACATTCGAAGATCTGTGGCGACAAAAAAAAAATGGTGAAAATGCCGGACTATGCCGTGACTTATAGTGGTTTAAAAACTTCTGATATGGTGTTGGTACTTCAGTGCTATAAAGAAAAATAGTGAAAATGGATAAGATTGCTTTGAATGGAACTGAAAGATTCTGTGAAAATAAAAAGTTGTGTTTTATTTACAGAAAAAGATGTCCTACCAGTCGAAAGGTGATAGCTCTACGTGTGTATCGTAAATGATAAAAACAGCCATTCTCTGATGTTAAATTAAAAGAACACACCTTCTGCCACAGTAAAGATATGCACATCCAGTAAAATCATACATCGATTAGTTTAAAACATCTGTAGACACAGTGCAGCAATATACAATATGATGCTCTGACTGTTAGTTCTGCTATTCTTGCCTACTTTCAGTAACCCTCACTTTCTCTCTTCCTTTCGTCCATTTCAGACGATCGGACTTCTCACTCATACTGTGAGCGGAAGTCCCCCTACCGGCAGTTGGAATTAATCCGCCTGAGGAGCCTAAATAGTTCCCCTCCCCCTTACTACAATAGGGATCTACTCAGTGACTCGTGACTGCACAGCGGAGAGGCCTAGTCACGTCTGTATTCCTACATGCTAGAGCCAGTGTCGTATACCGTTGTTATTCCATGAATGTGAATGACAAAAGTTCGATGCTGATTTCATTCAAAGATGAGCAGGAAGATACAGACGACTAAAGCGGCCTCAGAAGGACAAGAAACGAAAACTGTTGTGTAAGAACACAAACCTGGAAGGCCAGCTAGTGTATGTTGTTCAATAAACGTGGCAGAACCAGCCAGACATGGAGAACCCGTGAAGCTACATGGGCGTAACAGAAGTAGCTTTTTCTGCTGGCTCTCCCAAACGACAGCAATTCTGATAAAGCTGGCTCATATATAGCCACAGCAAGAGCTGGCCCGACGAAGAATGTGTTTGAACACGTATGTTGGAGTCAGGCTGGCAAAATCAGACCTAAAGCGTAGGTGCAGGACGTTTTTGTTAAGCTTTGCATTTTCAGCAATGACGTGGAAGGCGCATAAACAAATAAACAATTGTATTTTACGGGTTTCTTTCAGACAGGATCGGTTCAGATGGAGATGATTCATAAAGCCCCAAAAGAAAACAGTCCGACCAATGGTTGTGTTACAGCATGTTGGTGGAGGCTAAGCAGGTGTTTCTAGTTTAGTACACATGTGACAGAACCGACGGGGGTAGACATGCTTGTTAGCTCTGTTATGTACATATGGACGCGTACGAAAAACATCTTATACAGTATCTCTCAAATACGAACAATGTACATAGCCAAGGTCCGTGTCGTCTAAAAAAGGAATCGACAACTACTGTGTACTTGGATATCATATTAATTTCTAGTTAAGAGACATATGACATAACCAAAGGAGTTAGAAGATTATATTAAGTTTTGGCCACTCTAGTTCAACGTGAAAATCCAACGTTTCTCTATAAGTCCAAAAAGATCCAAATAGGACAAATGAGCTTTAGACCTTGTCTGGGCATTTGCATGGATGTTGAACTGATGGTACTAGCTTAGAACAAACGTCAGAACAGAGTCAGAGATGCTGAAAGAAAATGTTCTGACAACCTTGCTTGTACGGCAAGTCGATCTCTATCCGCATCTGAACCTTCAACCATTCTGTATAAAACACTCCACAGGGGCGTTCATCTTTCCTGAGCAGTGAAGAGAATGACTTTTTAAAAAAAAATAACAAGCTTCATTCATATCATTTATATGTTATATAATATGTGCTCACACTTACACTGTATATTATTCCCCAGAGAGATGTGTAATGTCAATTTGCTTTATGTAAATCATCCACTCTTTTCATTTTGTTAAGACATATTTAAATTCAGGAGATATGATGCGGTGGTCTAGGATGCTCAGTGACAAAGGCCATTATATTTTCATTTTGATAGTTTCATGGTTGAAATTCTCCAGTCTCTCAAAGAAATAATCGGTTAACCGGAAACAAGTCTGACGTCAGTTGAATCATTTTACAGGGCTATATTTCATTAATAACCCATAAGAATTTACAAAATCGCTTTAGTCTTGGTTTCTGAAACGAGTCAGACTCCCTTATCGATAGGAGTTCGCCAATGGCCAAATGCGCAAAATCTATCGACGCTCTCAAGACATACAGTATATACATTAAGACTGAGGACAATGTAAAAGGTGGATGTAGCAATAGGTTATAAACAGTTAAGGAAGAAGCGATATTACGGGAAACTAGCGTGTCTATGGTCAAATCTGAATTGATAAAATGGTTTAAATGGCAGTAACAACTTGCTATAGAAACGTTTTCATTATTTTTTCAAAACCTTTTTTTAAAGAAATGGATGCTTCTATTCATCCGGTTAATCGAGAATTGATTCTCTAACAAGGCCTACCGATCACTTTCTAAGATGAAGCAATCTTTAAAGGCAGCTTCACTAGTGCAAACTGTAGGCAGAAGAGTTACTGGTCTACAGAGGGAAAAACAGACTACAGGTCAAACATTCAAGGCCTATTTGTTTTACAAAAAACCAACCGAAAGTTGAAAAAGCATCGCTTTCGTGAGCCGTAAAAGATATCACATGCCTTTAAGTCGATAGAATGCCTAAACTATGTATGTTTGAGCCTTGATGGTTGGTTTCTTTTGAATCTTCATGGAAATATATACGGCGACGTTTATAAGTCACCATACTCGACAAACTCGACATACTTTTGACTTAGGAGTATAAGAGCAATCTTGTCGACAAATCCATTTCTTTACATATCAGCGTATATCATTATGTTTGTTCATGGAAGACGAAGGATTATTTAAACGTTATGCCGAGGAAAAGAAAACAGTCTGATTTAATAATGGCATAATTTATTTTGGGCAAGGGTATTTTGGCTGGATAGCCAGACTACCTCGTGTTGAGTATTTTGGCTGGACCACTAGGCAAGGAAACTTGCGTAGATTAGAAAGCCCAACAACATGTTTCTCAACCATTTAATAAAAGGGAAGTAATGAAATCTCTATTTTAGACTGGTCCATGTGAAAATTGCGTCTTTATTCAGATTCTGAATCAATGTGATAAGCCAGAGCTAGAGGGGAGGCTGCCGATACGAGCGAATTTTAGTACATATATTTACAATGGAAAACGTGGCAGTCAGTAAGGGAGATAACTCGAGAAAAATGTGTCTCGTCAAAAACACATTATTCTGAACAAATGTGTGTCGTCAAAAAATATATAACTCGAAAAAACTTTGTCCCGTCAAAAATACATAACTCGGAAAAAAGTTTGTCTCGCCAAAACTATATAACTCGGAAAAACTTGTCCCATCAAAAATACAATACTATTTTTTACTTTTACTTTACTCTGTAAAGTGTACTGTGGCTGCCCAGTCAGTTATATTTCCTTAATAATACCACACTTACGTAGCCAGTGCTCTTCACTCACACTATTAGATTCATTTTCTCTCTGCATGATGGATCTATTCAGGAGAATGTTGTCTCATAACATATGAGTCGAGGGTTACGCTTTTGCACATGGTACATTGCACTGCATTCTAGAAAGTTTAACTAGGAACTGAAGCAAAATTTTGTAAACAATATTCAAGGACACTCCCGGCTTAGGCTTTAGTTCAGAGATAGGGAAAGAATTAGGGGTATACGGTAGAGTTAAGGAAGATAAAACAGCAAATGTGAGACAGTCTTTAAACATGGTCATTGTCTAAGAACTATCTCACGAGTTCTTTCGCTTTTCTAATCTTGCCCCCTAACCCTAAACCAAGCTCCAGGTGGGAGTATACTATCATACTGCACATGAAGGAAATTAAAATCCAAAAGAATTAGATACACGGGGTGCTGGTATGTTCTTCTATTTCAGTATGAATGCATACTACCTACACAGGCAGGTCCTTTCTGATGGGTCATCGCTTTCAAATGGGCAGTTCCGGCTTTAGAGATTTGTGGGTGCATACTGTCTGGTCTGCATGATACAAAGAAATAAACGTATACACTTCGTGACTATGATTATGAAAAGATCCATCAAGTAAAGGGGAATCTAATCAAATTTTAATAATTAATAATGTTTTATGAAGAGCACTGGCTTCTATCGTGGTCAATATAATGACGAAAATAAGAAACTTAGTCTATATCTTCCAAATAAAGTGAATGTTTCAAATCACATCATCCAATCAGATTCCTTTGTAAATTTTGTGTTCATTGTGTTTCCATTACAGATGTTGTGTACCGAATAAACCCGGAAGTACGAGATACACCGGCCAATAAAAGATACAGTTTCAGATTTCATCCACAAACTATATTTCTCCATAAGTTTGAGGTCTATCCCTTCACGAAAGTAATGGGCTGCTTATGTTTGATCCTTGCGGTGTCTTTAAAGGGGCTGTCCTCACCAAAGGAAATATGTCTATTGGCCAGCCAAGATGGCTGCAACTAATGTGGAAATGTAAGAAATAATGCACTGACGCGCGAGTGGTGTTTGCCAAACATGTACTTTTGTCTTTTGCTCTTTGCTCATTCATTAGCATCAAACCACCGTTGCTTCTTGCCACATCATTCTTCGATATAAGGCCATTGATAAGACGTCCCACTAATAACAAATTTGAAACCGTAGTTGCCGTCATTTTGTCTAGCTTTCTCTTCCGGTGATTGCGAAAGACGTCACATTTCTAACAAACCTATAGTAGATGTGCACCTTTCCTCTCTGTGACTGGTGCGCACCAACCCAAAACTTATCCCTGATACTTTCCCTGCTGAGGACAACCCTCAGAATTCAAGGACGACCCCTTTCGCTATGCCGCAGCGACCAAACAAAAGCAGGCCTGCTCTTACTTCCGGGTTTATTCCTGCATCATGGTGACGCCCAATCTAGTCAGGGTTGCCAGACTTTTTTATTGGGCCGGAGCCAAATCGCTTACAAAAGAGAGCCGAACCATTTCTGCAAAGGGTCAGGTGGAGACAAGATTTGACATAGACAAAAAATTTACTACGAACTGTCTAATTGGATTATACCTGGCTTTTAGAATTATCATAAACTTTTCTACACGTATAAGTGGAACATAATAGGAAATGATTGTTAAATGGAAACAGAGATTGTTCTTTGGTTTGTGTTCACAGGGCTGTTATGAGAGATGCCCGATCACTTGAACTGCCAAACAGTTTGAGAGAACTGTAAGCATTTGTTATATATAGGAAATTAGTAATTTTTTAAAAAATCCTTTGGGGTAAAAAAGGAGCCAAAAAGCTAGTCAGTTATTTGGAAGCCGAAGGCTTTTAAAGAGAGCCGAAGATCTGATATTTGGTTCTGAAAGAGCCAAGTCTGGCAACACTGATTCGTTGTGCGTGAAATAATCTCACTCTATATTACTTAATCTCATGGCTATAATCATAGACATATTTATTGTAAAGTTCACATTTTTAGACAATCTCAGAGAGATAGCACATTCTGTATTCACATGGATCCACATCATGCGAACAATGTACAAGAAACTACTATTAAATAATTTAACATTCCTTATTCATGTGTTATGTGTTTTTTGTCAGTGTTTTCCCTCTGTACTACCGTTTCTGCAGAATTCCATCGACCCCTTCCTCCCCTTCCTCTTCCAAGGCTGCTCCTCACGCCGACTCTTTATTGGTTTGAAATCGACTGTTGGAAAGTTAAAATGCAATCTGACAAAAAGTCTTGTATGTATTTAGTCAAGTAAATCTGTACTTATGCGGAAACCTTCTCGACAGTGCTAGTGTTGTTTTTTTTTTCAAGGCTTTACTAAGATTGACATGGAGTATACACTATTAAAGTGATATCACCAAATCAGATATTACTTTGAAACCCGATTACTGAAAAAATATAAATCTTAAACTACGCATGAAATAGACATGCGTTGTAATTAAAGAGAAGTGAACTATGAAGAACAAAATATATTTTCACAGTATTCACTAGAACTTTTGGTTAAGTTTACTTGTAAGAACTGACTTACAGCTTCATCGCTAACCTCAGCCTTGTTTCCATCTGATGTGCCAGCGAAGTGCTCCTGCAGAAAATAAGTAATCGAAAAGAGAGGGTTACTTGTTACATAATGTGAAAATCTGTGTCTATAATGTTCTGGCAACATCAGCAACGTCCAAAAATAACGGTGGGTGTTGTTTTTTTACTAGGAAAGCAGGAAAGGTAACCCAACGTTTCCCTTGGAATCTTTTTTTCAACAAATATTGGAAAACATACACATAGATGGCTTTCGAAGCCTGGAGTAATACTATACTGTGTCTTTTGTGTAATTTCCTCTGCGTATTACAGTAATATGAATTGAGAACTTGCGCGTGAAAGATGGAATCTGTTACTATCGTAAGGATTATTACATTAGTGTTTTGGTGCTGGATGCAACTTTAGTTGCGTTCATCAGGCAGAGTTAATGTAATTCTTACGATGGTAAGAGATCCAGTCGTTAATACGCAAGCTGTCGAATTCTACAGTCCGTGTGACCGTTACAGACACATTCGACATCCTTTGTTGCCAAAACATGGCAAATGGCTATTAAATGTGATCGCCGAGTATGTGACTAAGTCTGCTGATTTTTTCAACAGGAGTAGAATAGCTGCATGGGCGGGAGTAAAGTGGCAATTAAGTGATTCTTGTTTACCCATGAAATATGTTTAAAAGCACTTTTTAATGTTAAGTTGCCAATCCATAATAATAAATATACATGTCACTTTCTTTATTGAACAAACAGTAGCGTTGGAAATGAAGAAATTAATATAGATGGTGGTAGTGGTGGTGGTGGTGGTGGTGGTGGTGATGGTTTTGATGGTGTTGGTGGTGGTGGTAGTTGTGAAAGTGGTAATGGTGATTGTGGTAATGATGAAAGTGGTGGGGATGGTGTGATAATAAGACTCCCCAAAATTCAAAACATAAATGAATAATAGAGAAGCAAAGCTCTTTAGAGTGTTTTGCAATACCGTTCTCACTGACTATTAGATTATTAAAGAGTTCAGTGATTTCTTCTGCTAGCATTAGAATTCTCCTTCTTTATGTGTATGATTGTGTGTGTCTGTGTATATGTAGTTGTATGTATGTGTTTGTTTGTATGTATGTGTGTGTGTGTGTGTGTGTGTGTGTATATGTGAGTGAGTGAGTGTGTGTGTGTGTGTGTGTGTGTGTGTATGTGCATGTGAGTGTGTGCGTATGTGTTGTGCATAGTATGATATGAGTTTTAATTGGACATGGATGGTTATATAACAGTAATGGCGGTGGTCCGAGGGTAGTGTCAAAGGTTTGTGGTGTGGATATGGTGGCCGCAGTCGTGACAGTGATAACGGTGGTGATGTTTGTAGTGGTGATGTTCTAATGATGATGGTTTTGGAATATGGTTATAGTGATAGCAATGGAGATGTGGCCGTAGTGGTGCAGATAGTAATGCTGGTCTAGCAGTAACAATAGCAGTGTTGCTTAGTGAAGTAGTAACAGGAAAGTCTAGTGGGCTGGAGGAAAAAACAAATACTAAAGTAAAGAATGGCAAGTATCGCAGTAGAAACGTAATTTGAGAACTGAGAGAGAACATTATGAACTCAAAGATAAATCTAAACGGTCTACTCCGCTAAATGCCAAATGAGAAAATCGCAATTTTGTTAAATCGCAACACGTTTACATAACGAGATACTATGTTTTTAGATTAAGCCTTTGGATGATTGCAGCTCTTTTTAATCGCAACTTTATCAGTGCTCCCGAGAATCTACCGAGCTGGCAGTGAAAAATTGAATGGATGGTTGGATGGATAAATAGATGAATGGATGGATGCAAAATTTAATGGAGGGACAGAAGGATTTTGATTAATAAATGGTTTGAAAAAGCACAGACAAGGAACAAAGTGAAAGAAATCAAAACAAATTAGAAAGCAACATAGTATCGTTTATTTTAATGCCTAATGCCTACACTTCTGGGTCTATGATCAAATGGTCGTATATAAATACTTTTCTTCGAGAACGGCTGAGAGCTTGTACATTAATGATGGGATCCTTTACCATCGTAAGAATTACATTAGTGTATTGCTGCTGAAGGCATCCTTAATAGCGTTTAATATGCAGAGTTAGTTAATTCTTACGACGGTAAGAGATCCCATCGTTGATGTGCAAGCTCTCATATAAGATCGTAATATAGCCGTAATCGTGCTGACACGCCGTAAAACACAAACTCATATAAGATGAACTTATACGTCAATAGGTGAGTGTTAAATGCAGCTCAATAAAAAAAAAGTATAGACGACAATGTGTCCTTAAATTTAACCATCGTGGTGCTATGATAGAATTAACTCTACCATCCGTTGGCTAAGCTTGACTGCAGCAATAATATATACACGCATCTCCTTGCTAAGCGCTGGGCGCGGCGTTCGAATTTTGCAGCCCAGCATCAACTGATCAGCCAGCCGACAATACAGTCATGCAACATCACTATCCGGAACAATGTTCACACAGCCAGCGAGAGACTAGACCCGAGGCGCCTCGTGCTGCGAGAGTTAATGTAAATTCTGACTTCTTTTCTTTTCATTCTCAACTTCTGAAAAAAAAATCAAAAACAACAGTTTCAAGCCAGACGTTCATGGTTAGAAAGTATTCCGTAGATCGCACTCAACCAATGTATTCCTGTTGACCAAAAACAAGCCTATCTTAATTTATCTATCAACCACGTTCATGAAAAAAGAGAATGTGCACACATTTATTATAGTAGGTAACGACCAGTTAAAATAATATTCAGCAGGGCGAAGCAACAATGAAATATATTGTCACTCGTCTGTTCTGAGTCATAAACTGTGCCAACAATCTGATTGTTCATCATTGTGACTGATGTACTGGTATTGTCTAAAGAAAAACTATTATCAATTTTCACCACGGATATAATGTTTATTCTGTCGAAGATAACGAGCACTTCATAAAGAACAACAATGGGAGCATTCTCAACATCTTGATCTAGTGATCTAAGACATCTTGGCTTCTGATATAGAATTTATGGGAGAAAAAAATGTGTTTGTTTAGACGAAAACACTAATTTTGGCTCAGCGTCGTGTTACTTTGTTGAAATTATACGATGTCACCATCCTCAGATAATTTAGTCAAGATACAAAATACATCATGTGTAGAAGTAAAGCTTTTTTTTTTAAATTTGGTAAGG